>APFE031749505.1:0-18733 GCA_000404065.3 Pinus taeda
GAATTGACAAGCCCCGAAAAAAATTTTCATTTTAAATGTAGAAAGAGATATTGGATTAACTTCTTTCATGTTTAATTTTTCAAATATAATTTTGAAATTTTTATTTAAGGTATTTCATTATATTTACTTAAATGTTTTAAAATTTCAAAGTCTAAATTATTTTAGAGAAAACATTATAGCAAAAATATTTCATTATATTTATTCAAATTTTTTTAAATTTTAAAGTTTAAATTATTTTGGAGAGAATATTATGGTAAAAATTTCATAATGCTTAATTTGAAGTAGCAAAGTTTGATACCAAATTTTATGAACCATACATCTTAAAATGGATAAGAAATCAAAGAATACAATCTATTTTAAAAAGAAAAAATCATTTTACAATGAATTCAATACACAAGACATATTATGATGATCATAAAACCAGTTATCCTTATCATATATATAAAACAAAATGATACAACTCCCCTTATTATATATATAGAGGACAAATGTGTACGACTAAAATGAAAGGTTTTATCCTACATTCTAATATAGCAAACAAATTAATTTTAATGCCTATTAAAGCCCTAATATAGGTTTCCAATTGCCTTAGCATTAGTGATGTCTATTATAGGTAAGTAACTCATTAATAATAGTTTCTTAATTTAATTAAAGAAATTAGTTTATAAATAAATGAATTATTGAATTGTTTCTATGTGAAAGTATGAAACTCTCCTTATTATGTATAGAAGACAAAAGTGTATAACTACAATGAAAGGTTCTATCCTACATCCTAATATAACAAACACATTAATATTAATGCCTACTAAGACCTTAATATAGGTTTCCAATAGCCTTAGCATTAGTAATGTCTATTATAGGTAAGTAACTCACTAGTAATAGTTTCTTAATTTAATTAATGAAATTAGTTGATAAATAAATGATTTATTGAATTGTTTTCCATGTGAATGTATCAAGTGGGTGAAAAAAAGTTCGTTATTTCCACATGAATGGTAAAACTATAAAATAACATTAGATTGGTGAATTTCTGGGTTATTTTATTGTGAATGAATATAATTGATTAAAATAACTTAGAAAATTTGGTTTTTAAGGTTATCTTTTTCTGTTTTTGATGTGAAAGTTGGTTTTAATGTGGTAATCTCATTCTAAGATAGTGTATTTCAATAGTAATCTCATTCTAAGATAGTGTATTTCAATAGTCTTCGCATTTTTTTTTTTTTGTGGGGGGTGGGGGAATTTTCAGGATGGAAAATTATCTTGAAATTTAAATATGCAAACTACAAAACATTTATTGATGAATCTGTAAAATTATTCAAATTTATAATGACTTTATATATACTCTCTATATCTTCTTAAATATATATACTCTCTATATAATGTTGGCAATTTTTAAGGTAAAATAATTTTATATTGTAAAATTAAGCTGAATATTTTTTATAAAAAAAGAAATTAGCAATTTTTTAATGCAAAAATCATGAAAAATTAGGTCACCTAGGAATATTAGCCCATAAATTTTTACATGATTATTTTGGCTAGTTGATCATCGTTTTTGTAATAATAGTATATAAGTTCATTTCCTTTAGTAAAAACAAGTCTATATGCATATTGGCTTAGTGATGATCATGTATATGTCTTGTAAGTGGTAAATTCCACCTTTAAGGAATTGGGAAGCCAATTTTTCTATATTGCTTTCTCTTTTTGTCTCATTTTGAGTGATTTGATTAATATGAATCTATAAGTGTATGAAAGATAGTTTGTCTTCAATTAGAGTGCTTTGAATATTTTTTTACCTTTGGTGGATTTTGAATTTCCAACCTTTCTTTTTGTGAATATGATTTCATTTGGTTTTTGGATTACTATTTCTAAATTCTTTGGATCTCATAGATCTCTCTTATAACATTATTTTCTTTTTTTTTGTTTGTCTTGTTTTTACAAGAACTTAAAATTAAAGGTTCATTTTTGCATGAGGGGTCCTTATTTTTCCTTTTGTTTTGGTTTCATTTTATATATATATATAATACTATTATAATTAATAATATATATATTGAAAATTAGAAAAGAACTTAGTAGACTTGTTTCTCTTCTAATTTCTTATTTTTTTTTTCAAAAATTCATTCATATTAGTAGTCATGTGGTTTTTATTTTATAAAGTTTCATTACTGGGAAATATAAATAATTACAATTTGATTATGAGGAAAGACACTAAAAATTCATTTATAAAATGTTTGTAAAGCATTTTAAAGAGTTCAAAATCAACTTAATAAGTTAAGAATAACTACTTATTTTTACAGTCAATGTTCTTATAATTGATTCTATTGAGTCTGAAAAAGACTAGTACCTTTGAGTAATAAAAATCTTAAAATTTGTAGTTTAATATAAAATTAACTAGACCATTATAAATACCCGAATGCGGGTGTTAATGAACGCATTTAAGCTGATGCGCCAACCACGCGCCGAGTACATGTTTCCACGCCACAGACAGGTGGTCGCCATGGGCTCTGGGCTGGCTTCTGCCCCAAGGAAATTTATGAGCCTTAATGGCTCTTCAATGCAGTTGATTTTCCAAAGTTCTGTCGACAGTTATCTCGCCATGGTGCATACATTCCTTATTCTTTGTTTGCAGTTCGGCTCTGGTTCTAAGAGGTTAGCAGTTAAGGTCAGCGTGGAGGAGGGAGGCTCTGAGGGCAGCAAACCCACCCTCGAGTCCTTCCCCTGCCCAATTCTTGCGGTGTGTTCTCCCCCTGCTAAGGTGAATTTGACGTTGGTTGTTGGGTTACAGGGCCATCGGGGTAACCTCTCCCGCAACATTTTTCTTGGCAGACGAAGGCATAAGGCAGCTAGGCTTTGTCCTTAGAGAGCTGCTGAGTATCTTGGGTTCATCATGGCTCCGCGCACTGGGCATCGTGGGCCTCACAGGGGGGGCAATTCTGGGCAGTAGGGCGGCACAAGAGACAGTGGCCATTCAAGCCCGAGGCGTATCTCTCCACTGGCTTTTGCTTCGCCACCCTCCTACGACTCGGTGCACTCTGATTCAGACTTAAGTAATGAAGTGCAGACCGCGACTCTTTATTACCGCCGCAAGAGGAACAAGCCTGTGGTTAAAGCCATGATTACTGTCATTTTTCTAAGGAGGATGAGGAGGACGGTAGTTGGAAGGCTGAAATGGAGGAAAAGACGCCTCCCTCCTCGGACAACTCAACCAAGTTAAAGGATAGTTCTTACAGCCCAGAATTATAGAGCAGGATTGATGAGGAGAGCACCTTTCGTTACTCAGCGGAGCAGGCAGAAGCATTACAGGAAATCAGCAGCCTCAAAGGAAAAGAGCCCATGGTCACTTCTGAGGGTCCACCAGAAGCTCAAAGGGAGACTCAAAGCAGCAGGCCTTCCTCCCCTCAGAGCAAGATAAAGAATGAGGAGACAGAAGATTCTTTCGATTATACTATGTACCTTAAATTGTCGCCTGGTATTGAACGTCTAGAAGATATTCCGGATGGAATGGAGGTGACTTGGGAGCGTGACCCGGAACGTGCAGCAGAAGATCGCAAGAAGTGGGAAATGGAACGAGAAGCTGAGGCGCGGAAGAGGCAGAACAAGTAATGGCAGCAGTGTCAAGGGTAAGCCTGATCTCAGGCGCACGATGTTTTTTCCCTTTTGGCTCAGTTTCAGTGTGGTGGCGGGCAACAGTTGATGAAATGCTGATTAGAAACACTGTTTTTTGTAATGGGTCTTGGGGTCCGGGTTAATTTCCAGTTTCTATGTCTGTCTATGTCGCAGTAAAAACTATCTCTGTTGGTTTTTTTGTAATATCTAGCTTGTATAAGCAGAAGATCCAGGTTGATAGGGAAAGCTTTGACAGAGAGTTGAACACACGCTCTCAGAGGTTCACACCTCTTGTAAATACTTTTTTGGTTTTTTAATATAAATAGTTTAGCCTTTGCCTAGCAAAAAAACTAGACCATTATAAATTAACACATCAAATTATAGTCCAAGTTGTAGGGCTTTAGACTAAGATTAGAGATTAGTCTTACCAAGGCCAATGAGCTAAAACATAGCTTGATTAAAAAGTGGTTAAAATCCAACATCATATAGGTGTTGTTGGGGAAGATCCTCTAACACAAAAGTAAAACACAAGGTTATGTTTGGGTATGTTAAGGGATACACCCCCTCTATATCTTACATTTATTTTTTTGGACTACTATACATAAAACAACTTCTATTGGGCTTGATCATTTGTGGATTTTCCCTTTGTGATGTTTTGGGTAGAGATATATTGCCCATGTGCATAGTTTTTGTCGATAATTGTCCCCCTCAATTGTTTATTATGAGTTGGAATCTTTATATTCCTATCATATGTTCCTAAAATGTGATTTTATGAGAGAATTACTATTGTACTTGAGATAAATATTACATCACCATTATAGTGCTCCTATAGGGTTCCCCACAAAGTGAGAATGATCCTATTGGTAAAGGATGTTTTTGGAGTTTAGTGTAACTATTTCTCACACATTTTTTTATAGATATTAGGCCCTAACTATCACAAGATATCCTCTGGAAGGACCTTTATCTAACTCTTATTTATTCTTGTGTTAGTTCCTAGCCACCCTGAGCTAGAGTTTAGAAGAGAAGTTGGTTTATTCTATATGTAGATTCTTCATTAAATAGTGTGATCTTTACTTCTAATATACCTTAGGGGTCTTTGACTTGTCACTTTCGAATATTTTATTCAAAGTGTTGGATGGGATAGTTACTTTTATTTTTACAACATTAGCAATCATGGTCATACTACTAGGATTGGGGGCAAACAAACCCTCATATTTTCAATCTGTGGAAGGGCAGTTAATCCTCCTCTTTACAACACTCAAATGGGTAGTTCATTTCTCTACTCTTTTAGGTTACCAGCACTCCTTGTCATATATGAGACACTCGATCCACAACTTCACATGTGGTGGTTCATTTTTCTTTCAAGATGCCATCAATTCGATCTCCAATTATCTCTTAAAATTTTGACAATGGTTTCATAAGCTTTGTTTCTAATGTGGGGAGTTTTATAACTCACCTTTAGGGTTTCCTATTTTGGATATTATTTTTTCCTTCAAATCACTTGATACGAATTTGGGGATTCCAATTTATGGGTTCTTTTGGAGGAGTGAATCCTTTCCCCAAATTTAGGGGTCAAATGGGTTGAACTTTTCAATCCTCTAGTTTATCAACTAGAAAAATCCTTTTTTCATTACTTTTCAAGTAAGGGAGTAATTTTTTCCCATCTTATAGGATGTCATTTAGGTCCATGCCTTTTTAAAATTTCTAGTGTCATACGTAAGAAAATTTCCTCAATATGGGATGTCAACATGGGGTAACCCCTCATAACCTTTTAAGAATAAAATAGGTAGAGGTTTCCCTCCTTATGGTCAAGGTACTCAATGTTTTAATATGAAACTTTGTTTTTCTATAAACAATCCTAGGAAAGCTAGTGCGAGTCACAATCTAGATTTTCCTTTTCCTAATCCTAGTCAACTAGGGGCTCCTCCCTCTCGTTGTTGGAATTTTATGTCTCATTTTCCTCCACCTTTTCTAGAAACGCTCATATATATATATATATATACTATATATATATACATTAATTATATAGTTACTATATATATATATAATATATATCCCTATATATATATATACTACGTGAGAGATATTATATATATAGAGTATGTAGAGGTATATATGAGCGTTTCGTGAGAAAAGGTGGAGGAAAATGAGTACATCTAAATTCCAAAGAACGAGAGCGCGAGCAGCCCCCTAGTGAACTAGCGATTAGGAAAAGAAAACTCTAGACTTGACTCACACCTAGCTTTTCCTCAGATTGTTATAGAGACCAAAAAAAATATCATATTAACAACATTGAGAACCTTACCATAAGAGGACTCTACTCATTTATTCTTAAAAGGTTATGAGGGGTACCCCATGTTAACATCCTCATATTGAGGACAATTTCTACGTGATTATTATATATATATATTTATATATAGATACATATTATTATATAATATCTCTATATATATATTATATATATAGTATTATAAAATATATATGTATATATATATATATATATATATATATGATATATGTAGTATTATATGATTAGTAATATGCTAATTTTATATGTAATATCGTATATGTAATGTATACTGTATATGGATATGTAAGTATTGTACTATGTATACATATACACACGCACACATCACACACACACACACACACACACACACACACACATATATATATAGTCTTCGAAATAGTTCAATATATTATAATACCAAATGTTATGTAGACCCCACCAAGGTTCCCTTGAGGATTCCAAATTTTCAAAGAAAATCTATCGAATACACCATCGATCATATCACATGTTTTCATTTTTGGTGTTCCAAAAATTTCTTGACACATGATTCCATTAGGTTGTGGCTATTTCAACACAACCTTTTCAATATTTCTATGGAGTGGTATATGGAGTTGAAATGAGGGCTATTTAAGAATTTCAATAATTTGGCATTTGTCTTTCTGAACCACTTTCAATCACCCATTTTTTATAATGTTGGGATTGAAATTCTGGAAAATATAAATAAAGATAATGCTTCCCATAGCTTCAAACACATCTAAGAATGAGGGAGAATAAGGTGGATGACAAAGGTATAATTCCATAAATTCCTAAAGAATTTATCCAAGAATGGCTCCTAAAGTCTTTGCTACATTACATTTTGAATGATGTAATCTTTCTCGAGTGTACACTAAAGCGAAAGCTATATTTTGGGCTCAATAGGTAGATTTTATTTATTCTCACTCAATATCCCTTATGAAATCATTCCCAATACATTGTGATTAAATATTGATCCTACAACATCGAATCTAGGATCACACGTTTACCGTATTATTGTTTAGGTTAATCTTTCTACTGTGAGCCTGATTACAAGTGAATTGTAGTATATTTCTTTACATAATGCAATCTTCAATTAGACTCAAGTGACAACTGCAAACCATCACAATAATTTCTATTGTTAACATTATACAATCTTCAAATATCGAAGTAAATCAACAATTCAAAGTAAAGAAGAAGAATAAAGGTAACAATAAAGAAGGTGGTGGGAAGACTAATAATGCAAACAATACCAATACTACTACTGGTGGGGCCACAAAGGAAAATAAATGGGTAAAATTCCAGGCAAGCGTTGTAGGGAAGATCATTTTGACTCACCTTTACCCTAATTTGCAACAAGCACAATACTTATTGGAGTAGTGAGGCACATTTAGCCAACAAGATGTTTTTAATAAACATTTCCATTAAGGGAAGAAATTATTTGTTGGTACTTCAAAAAATCGTATATTTGAGTAACGGGTCAACCAGGGTGGCCCCAATTAACAGTACATTCTAGTGAACATTTATATGTTCAAATCCAAAGTGGGTAATTCAGCTCATGATCATAATTATGAGATCCTTGAGTATTTTATGGGTAAGGATTCTCTAGAAGGACAAAATATTTTTCATATCTAGAAACCTGTGGTTGAGTTAGTGTCATATATTCATAAAGATATTCTTAAGAGGTTGACACATAATACAAATTCTAGATCCATCCAAATATATTCCATTGTGAAGTATTTGGCCTACACATTATGCATTATGTATACCCTAAAAGCGCTCTAGACATTTCCTACAAAAAGAAGTGCGATTGTTTTCTATTCTGGTCGTTGATCCAAATATATCTCAAATGGTTATGCTTGATATATATAACATTATATTACATATTCCTCACTATGTATCCTTTCATATTCAAGTTACTTACCATGTTAAATTATTTTCAAAATAGTCATGAATGGGGGAACTTAGACATGTGCCATGTCACTATCATGTTGGAAGGCCATTGGCTCTCCTAAGTTGGTTCCATCTCCCACATTGTTAATCACATTCAATGATAATTATTTCTGGACTCATGAGAATATTTATTATTTTCAGTTTCAGTTAGAGGGATAAATTGTGTCCATCAAAGTGGAAATAGTTTACACTAAGCTTTATTATTTAGATTCAAGTGACAACTGCAGCCCCTCGCAAAATTTTCTATTGTTAACACTATACAATCTTCAAATTGCGAAGGAAATGAACAATTCAGGGGAAAGAATAAGAATGAAGGTAACATGAAAGAAGTTTGCGGGAAGAATAATAATTCAAAAATTACCAATACTAATACTGATTGGGCCAAAAAGGAAAAGAAATGGGTAAGTTTCCTTGCAAGATTTGTATTGAAGATCATTGACTCACCTTTTCTATAAGTTGCAAGAAGAACAATACTTATTGGTGTAGTGAGGTTGTTTGAGCCAACAAGATGTTTTTAATAAAAAAATTCTATAAGGGAAGCAATTATTTGTTGGTACTTCAAATAATCCTAGATCCGAGTAACGGGTCAACCAGGGTCGCCCCAATCAAGGGTACATTCTAGTGAACATTTATATGTTCAAATACAAAGTGGGTAATTCAACTCACGAACATAACTATTAGGCCCTTGAGTATTTTAAGGGTAAGGATGCTCTAGAAACATAAAATATTTTGCATATCCATTAACCCATGGTTGAGTCAGTGCTAGATATGTAGAAATATATTCTAAAGAGGTTGACACATAATAAAAATTCTAGATATATCCAAATCTATTCCATTGTGAAATATTTGGCCTACACATTATGCATTATGTCTACCCTAGAAGTGCCCTAGACATTTCGTACAAAAAGTAGTGCACTATTGTTTTCCATTCTGGTCGTTGATCCAAATATATCTTAAATAATTATGCTTGATATATATAACATTCTATTGCATCTTCCTCACCATGTGTCCTTTCATATTCAAGTTACTTATCATGTTAAGGTCATGAATGAGGGAACTTAGACATGTGCCATGTCATTATCATGTTGGAAATCAATTGGCTCTCCTAAGTTCCGTCCACCTCCCACATTGTTAATGACATTCAATGATCATTCTTTTTGGACTCATGAGATGATTTCCTATTTTCACATTTATTTAAAGGGATAAATTGTGTCCACTAAAGTGGAAATAGTTTATACTAAGATTTATTATTTAGACTCAAGTGACAACTCGAACCCCTCACAAAAATTTCTATTGTTAACACTATACAATATTCAAATTGGAATGGAGAACAACAACTCAAAGGGAAATAATAAGGATAAAGTTCACAAGAAAGAAGTTGGTGGGAAGAATAATAATGAAAACATTACCAGTACTACTACTGGTGGGGCCAAAAAGGAAAATAAATGGGTAAATTTCCTTGCAAGCTTCATAGGGAAGATCATTTGACTCACCTTTTCTCTAAGTTGCACGAAGCACAATACTTATTAGTGTAGTGAGGCTTATTGAGCCAGCAAGGTGTTTTAATGAAAATTTCCATTAAGGGAAGGAATTATTTGTTGGTACTTCAAATAATTGTAGATCTGAGTAGCGAGTCAACCAGGGTGTCCCGAATGAAGGGTACATTCTAGTGAACATTTATATGTTCAAATCCAAAGTGGGTAATTCCACTCATGTTCATAATTATAAGGTCCTTGATTATTTTAAGGGTAAGTATGCTCTAGAAGCATAAGATATTTTGCATATCGAGAAACCTATGGTTGAGCCAGTGCTATATATGCAAAAATATATTCTTAAGAGGTTGATAGATAATCCAAATTCTAGATCCATCCAAATCTAATCCATTTTGAGTTATTTGGCCTACACATTATGCATTATGTCTACCCTAGAAGTGCTCTAGATGTTTCCTACAAAAAGGAGTGCACTATTGTTTTCCACTCTGGTCATTGATCAAAAGATATCTCAAATAATTATGCTTGATATATATAACATTCTATTGCATCTTCCTCACCATGTATCCTTTCATATTCAAGTCACTTACCATGTGAAGTATATTTTAAATTGGTCATGAATGAGGGAAATTAGACATGTGCCATGTCATTATCATGTTGGAAAGCCATTGGCTCTCCTAAGCTGCCTCCATGTCCCACATTGTTAATGACATTCAATGATCATTCTTTTTGGAATCATGAGATTATTTCCTATTTTCACATTTAGTTAGAGGGATAAATTGTGTACATTAAAGTGGAAATAGTCTATACTGAGATTTATTATTTAAAATCAAGCGACAACTGGAACCTCTCAAAAGAATTTCTATTGTTAACACTATATAATCTTCAAATTGCAAAGGAAATCAACAACTCAAAGGAAGGAATAAGAATAAAGGTACAAAGAAATAATTTGGCCTCACCAAAATTTCTATTGTTAACACTATACAATCTTCAAATTTCAAATAAATCAACAATTCAAAGGAAACAATAAGAATAAAGGTACAAAGAAATAATTTGGTGGGAAGAATAATAATGCAATCATTACGAGTACTATTTCTTGTGGGGCAAAAAATGAAAATAAAAGGGTAATTTTCCTTGCAAGCTTTGTAGGGAGGATCATTTGCCTCAACTCTTCTCTAAGTTGCAAGAAGCACAATAATTATTGGTGTAGTGAGGCTCTTTGAGCCAACAAGATTTATCTAATAAACATTTTCATTAAGGGAAACAATTATTTGTTGGTACTTCAAATAATCGTAGATCTGAGTAACGAGTCAACTAGGGTGGCCCCAATCAAGGTTATCTTCTAGTGAACATGTATATGTTCAAATCGAAATTGAGTAATTCAACCTATGATCATAATTATGAGGTCATTGAGTATTTTAAGGGTAAGGATGCATTAGAAGCACAAAATATTTTGCGTATCAACAAAAATGTGGTTGAGTCAATGCCACATATGTAGAAAGATATTCTTAAGAGGTTGCACGTAATCCAAATTCTAGATCCATCCAAATTTATTCCATTGTCAAATATTTGGCCTACACATTATGCATGATGTCTACCCTAGAAGTGCTCTAGACATTTCCTACAAAAAGAAATGAACTATTGTTTTCCATTCTGGTCATTGATCCAAAGATATATGAAATGATTATGCTTGATATATATAACATTCTATTGCATATTCCTCACCATGTATCATTTCATATTCAAGTTACTTACCTGGTGAAGTATATTTTCAAAGTGGTCATGAAAGAGGGAAGTTAGACGTGTTCCGTGTCATTATCATGTTGCAAATTCATTGGCTTTCCTAAGTTGGCGTCATCTCCCACATTGTTAATGACATTCAATGATCATTCTTTCTGGACTCATGAGATTATTTCCTATTTTCACATTAAGTTAGAAGGATAAATTATGTCCATTAAAGTGGAAATAGTTTACACTTAGCTTCATTATAATCTTCTAGTAGCATATAGTTAAGTATACATTATGCAAGTTGTGGTTTTCATGTTGCTTTGGGTCCCTTACTTTCCTCATTATGGAAGGATAGTAATATTGAAACATATTTATTATTGTATCAATGACCTAGTTACACCAATAGGACTTATTGTCCACTTAGTTGGTAAATCCCATAAGGGAATAAATAATGTGGAGGTTCGCATGTATTTTTTGTTGATGGGAAGTTATAATTTCTCAACCCATATCACTTACATTAATACCATTTCCACTAGCTCTACAACACTAATGACATTAATTCTAGTCTTTTGAATGTGTTATTTTATAATGTTTTACCTTGAGGATCTATGGGTGTTACCATCTCCTAGTTCAATTGAGTAGGGTGACTATGTGCGAATGGTTATGCCTTCATCTATAGCTGATTTTTCTTATCAATTTATTTTGAATTCCTCTATATAACTTGATCCAAGTCCTCTCCAATTGGAAGAGTTCGATCATTTTTTCTTTCCCGTATGGGCTACCAAATTTTCCCTCTTGATGGATTACTTAGTTACAATTTTACCTTGTAATGATGCAATTCTCAAAGTTATGACTATTCCTAAGAGGCCTTTGGAGGATATGTGCCATATATCTTATTTCATCCCCAAGCTTCATAAGATAGAAAGTAGTGAATATCAATCGACCATGCTAGAAGGTGAGGATTGGTCTGCAAATCCATTGGAAGTACCCTTTGTGTTTGCTAATGGAAATGCAGCTAACATTTTTTAAGCAATATTAATCAATATCTCTCAAAACCCCTACGTGGCGGACAACATTTTCATTTCAGTGGAATTTTTCCTAAAGAGATTTGAATTAACATTGATTTTTTTAAAAGAGTTCCATGATTTTTCCATGTAGACATATGAATGAATGTATGGAATTCATCCTATAATTGCTCAACATGAAATTAAGACACATGAAAATGCAAATATTACTAGAAAAAAATTGGTTGGTTAATCTAAAGAAAGTTACAATGATAAAGAAAGAGGTAGATAAGCCACTTAAGATAGGCTTCATCAAGCTTATTCGTCTTACTAAATGGGCTTCGAGTCTCGTTCTTGTAGATTAAAAGCCGAGAACTATTAGGGTATGCATGGTTTTTTTAGATCTAAACAAAGATTGTTCAAGGGAAAATTTCCCGACATCCTTCATTAATTAAATTCTTGACAAGAGTGAGGGAAGTGAGTCATTTGTTCATGGATGGATTTATTGGCAATAATTAGATTAAAATCACCAGCATAAAATGACACTTATTTGTCCTAGGGAAAAGTTTTGATATAGCAAAGTGCATTTTGGTTGAAAAATTCATTATTAGAATTATGAAGTCCAACATGGGCTTCAATCAAATATGATATTAAAAAAGTCAAAGTTTAAAATACTCAATAAGATTTAAAATAATGATGTCACTATTCTTTTTTTGAGAAAATAAGAATTTTTTTCTTAATTATATTTTCATTTTTATCTATTTATATATTTATTCAAACATCAAATGTCAAGTAACACACTTTTCATACTTTTGAGCTGACACACGGAAAAAAATGAAAATACATGATCTTAATATTAATTTTAAAAAATATTGCATCCTTAACTACAATTACAAAAGCAAAAAATAGCACATTATAAATATAATAAACCTATACCAAATTTCAAATAAAATTAGCTATATATCAAATTTTAAATAAAATGAACCGCAAAAATCAAAATCTGAGAAACTTGAACTACAATTTTGCCCTTTTAAGACCACATATTGTCGGCCGAATCGTACACATTATAAGTGGAAATTCGTATGGATGACCTGAGATTCAGGAACACTTCCCTAGTAATCCATTTTTTTTCGATGGGAGAGGGAAAGTTGACACGTTGGAGATATTGTTTTCTTATTGGAGTTGGAACTCTTCCAACACAACCTTATTGGACATGCTCTATTTCAATATTTTTATTTTTATTTCACTCGAACGTCAATTTCATATATACATGCGGGACCCCAAGTACGTATATATGAACGTCAATTTCATATATATACATGCGGGACCCCAAGTACGTACATATGAACGTCAATGAACGTCAATTTCATAAAAAATTAAAATATTATTTTTTATAATATATATAAATAAAATTCTATACTCTTATTTGCAGTTGATATTAATTTATAAAATTAAATAAATTTGCATGGTTGAAATTATTTTGATTTTATAAATTTATTTATTATAATATTTATAAGTATTTATAAACAATTTTTTTTTTTAAAAGTATATTTAAAAAATGATATTAGATTGCTAGAAGGATCAAGTTTCTCAAGGTTTAATTTTTTTTTTAAAGTGTAAAACTCCACAAAAATTTTAGACTTCAAAAGCTTTGACCTTTCTCAGTGTTTGAGACAACCTCGTTTAAGGAGGATTTATGTTGGTTATATGTGTGTTGTGTGTAAGTCATGTGTCAACTCCTCTTAAGTATAAAAAGAATTCCAAATCTTCATATTTTGCAGTAACATACCAATGAAATGTTTTAATCATAAAATATATGAGCTATGTGTCAACTCCTCCTCAAGTATAAAAAGAATTTCAAATCTCCATAATTTTGAGTAACATACCAATAAAATGTTTTAATCATAAAATATTTGTAATTTTTAATTGTTACATAATTAACATTGAAATATTTTATGCAACATATGCATTCAATTTTTTATATATAGATCTCATTCTACACATTTTTTTTTTGAATATTAGTATTTTTCTAAATAAACATATCATTCGAGTAAGAAGTAAAAGGCATATATCGACGGAATAAGGTCTCTCTCATATATAAACATATTCTATTGATTTTTTTTACTATTAGTTATTTTTTCTTTGAATTTACAATATATAAAATTATTTTATGTAAAGTGAAAATGAGAATATTTTATTTATGGGCAACATTAGAATATAATTTTCTCTTTTCTCTCTTTATATATAAAATTGTTATTGAAATATTAGTTAATATGAATATCTACATGTTTTACTCAACACATCTACTAGAAAATATAAATATAAAAAAAAATGTATATTCAATTTCTCGATATTTCTATAAAATTATATTGATGTGAAAATTGAAATATTTTATTTATCGTTAACAATAAGATATAGATTTTATTAATATTTCTTTTTTAAATTCACATGTCAAGTCCATGCTAAGTATGGAAGGAGTATTACATCTCCTTTCTAATAGGATATAATATCATTATTATTTTAGATGTCATATGTAAACTCCATATTACACTTCTTCCTCATATGAAAATGTAGAAAAGAAATTAGAATTTACATTAATATAAAATTTACAATATATATTTTTAATGTTTTACACTAAAATATCCTTTTGGTTATTAATATTTCATTTTTAAATAGCACATGTCAGTTCTATATTGATTATGGAAATAGAATCACATTTCCTTTGTAGTAGGTGTAATATCAATATAATTTTAGGTGTCAGATGTAAACTCCATGTTACAACCTCCTCCCTCAAATGAAAAAATAAAAGAAAAAATAGATTTTTTTACTATTATTTTTTTATCTTTTTATATATATAAAGTTCATCTAAACGCATGTTATTTGAGATTAATATTAAAATATTTTATTCATAACCAATATTGAAATATTCTTTTATTGTTCATGGTAAAATTGTGTTATTTATAATCGACATTAAAATATTTTATTTATGATTGATATTGAAAGATTTTATTATTATTACTATTTATGCTCAATATTGATCTTTTTGTATTTTTTGATGTAGATATTATTTCATTTCCTTTATTGTAATGTTATGGGGTAACATTTATCTTTTTTTTTTTTGTTTTGCTAATGCAAGAGCCGGACCTTCTATTTCATTAATAAAATACAAAATTTACATCAATCCACAAGCAGTTATGGACTAAGGAAGAGACCTAAAAACCAAACAGAGCACAGGTTCGAGGCAGAAGCTTCAACCCCTATAAACCCAACCTCTAAATTTGTATAAGCCAAAATAAAGTTGAAGTCAACATCAAAACCTAAGCAACGTTATAACCGAATATAATATTCATAAGACCCACCATAACATTAAGTATCATGCCTGGAACCATTTTCATGCTGCCAGAAAAAGAGCACATTAACGCTTCCTGCCATCTAGACCACCACCCTGCATGATCAATTCGAGCCATTGATCTGCTTCGTTTGATCCGACGGCTGAGGATCATATCGCACTGGCCAATATCATCGAACATTAGCATGCGATGAGGGCGATATTCTAGCCAACCCCACTGCCACGTGTAGCCCGCTGTATGGGATTGCTTCAAAATCTGAAATACCATTTCCCGCTTGGCAAGGCCGCGATCGCCTTAAAACTACTCCCATCCTAGTAAAACAATCAGGGACGGGAAATCCCTGGTATTGAGGGCGCCGAGAGTGCCTGGGTAGCAACCTTTTGAAGCGTATTCCCTACGAGAATCAAGAAGAGACGAAACTCCCACCAACCTACCTTTCTTCGAAGAACTAGAGCTACTCGACTCGCTATCACCTGGATTCGCTAAAATAGTGCTTACTCGGGTTACAATGGTTGAAAATGGCCTGCAGCACACTGAAAACTTGAAAGTGGAAAATATGAGAAACAGAAAGCACCTGAATCAATTGGACTCTGACTCCATGGCCCTACTCCGAAACACGAACCTGTCTTCATCTCCCTGGTCATGACAGTTCGCTTTTAACCTACTCTGAGGCAGCTCTTTCCAGCTCAACGCAACCCTATTCTCTATGCTGATCACACCTTGATTGGCCAGAAGATCCGCCAATTTATTGGCCAATCTTTGTACATGTTTAAAGCTAACTGTGCAAAGGCTCTGGAGGTGATGCTGAATCCATTGCAAGCCTTGGATTAGCAACCAATTCCTAGATACTTTTTCCGATCTTGTTCCCCAGCTGATCCTCTTAACCGATTTGATGATTAACTCAAAATCAGCTTCAACAATCACAATTTAATGGTTATCCTGTTTCAGGAAATCTAAACACTGCTCCATAGCCATCAATTCCACCATGTTATTGGTGGCTCTTCCTAGATGATAGTAGAGGATGAAAAGGAAGCTTCCATTCTCATCCCTTAACACACCTCCATAACCCGTGGTGCCCGGGTTGCCTTTTCAAGCCCCATCAATGTTGAATTTAAAAAAGCCCTTGCATGGAGGATGCCAAAAATCTTTCTTAGAATCCAGGGAGATTACTTTCATGTCGAGTCCCTGAGGAATAAGTCTCTACAAACCCAACTCACTGAGAATTCTCAAATCAGCTACTGAAGGTGGGTTCTTAGGGAGATTTTGCACAATAGTGCCGACCGTTTCCTTGAGTTGTTTTAAGATCTGCTCAAAAAGGCATTGGGATGGCCTCTTTTCATTTTTGAAGATTCTATTGTTCCTTTCTTTCCAGACATTCCAAATAATGAATCTTGGCATGATGTCCCATGCTGAGCTAAGAAATTCATTATCTGAAAAGTTTCTTCTCCAATTGTTTAGAGTATTGATGATACTCCCTTTGTCCCTATCAGTCTGTTGGAAAATGGTGGCAAAAGAATCCCACAAACTAGCGGTGAAAATGCAATTGTTGAGAAGGTGCTCCATAGTTTCCTCCTAGGCTTCACAGAGTTGACATCTGGAAGGCCCCAAGACACCCCTCTTCCTAATATTATCCCAGGTCAAGATTTTCTTATGCTGAACCAGCCAGATGAAGAGTTTAATTTTCATCCAGCCTTGATGTCTCCATAGGTCTTGCGAAATCTTATCCAGAGCTTGTGAGTTAAGGTCAAGGAGAATGAGTTTTGATTCCTTAAGATTAAAGGCACCCTCTTTATTTTTGCCCCATCTTAACTGGTCTTGCCCCTCTGACATCAAAATCTTCCTTTGTTATAACATTTTTTTAGAGTCTCTGCTTTAGTCTTCAGGGAGATATCATCCCTAAAATCAGAGTTCCTCCAGGTTCTCCATTTCCCAATACTATTGGTTTGATCCCAAAAGTCTTTTACTTTAGATAACCCTTTGGTGTCTGTATCTTCCTTAAGATCCCTCAAGTATTTTTTTAACAATATAGGTTCTTGTTGCCATCTATCCTCCCAGAATAGGGCAAGGTTTCCCTCTTTGATTTCCTAGAAGATGTTACCTTGGACTAAGCCCTGATTATCCCAGGCTTTGTTCCAAATGCGAGAGCCATTTCTATATCTTGGCATTCTTATTAGATCATTGTTTTGCCAAGTGCTGGCAAATTTTTCTTTCCATATCCTTGTCCACTGAGCCTTTGGGTCTTTTACACATCACCACCATAATTTAGCTCCTAAAACCTTTCTTAGAATCTTAGGATCATCCAATACAAGCCCTCCATAGTTTTTAGGTTTGCAGATTTTTTGTCATGCTACCAAGGCCAATTTCTTTCTTTCTTCGCCCTTGCCCCAAAGAAAGTCTCTTTGGGTGTTTTTGAATTGCTACAAGACTCCTTTAGGAGCTGGGAGAGCTGATAGCATGTAGACTGTGATTGATTGTAGGACAGCCTTGGTTAGCACCAACCTGCCAGCCAAATTTAGAGATCTAATAGTCCATTTCCTGATTTTATCTTGCAATTTTTTAATCACTAGCTCCCAAATGCTCTTGTGTAAAGGCTTGGCCATTAGAGGAATTCCAAAATATTTTAAAGGGAGGATCTCCCTTTGAAAGCCCAAAATTCTGGAAATATTTCTTTGAATAGCAACATGAGTATTAAAGAAAAAAATCTTAGATTTGGAGAGATTAACTTCCATACCTGAAGCCGTGGCAAAGTATCTTAGGATTTTCTTATAAGCTAGTGCTTCTTTGACCGTGGAGATACCCTACAGCATGGTATCATCAACAAATTGTTGATGTGTTAAGGCCTGACCATTTTCAAAAAGTTGGAGACCTTTGACTTTACCAACTACTTTTGCATGCTTGATAGATCGACCCAGCCCTTCCATCATGAGAATAAAGAGAAATGGAGAGAGTGGATCTCCCTGCCTAAGGCCTGTAGAAGAAATAAAAGTCTCCGGGGGAGATCCATTAGCAAGAATTGAAAAACTGGGAGAAGTAACTAGGGCCATTACCCATCTGGTCCAGTTGCGATCAAACCCAAAAAAAATGAGAACTTTTCTGATATAGGTCCAATTCACCTTATCATAAGCTTTGGCTATATCCAATTGCATGATCATTCAAGCTTTCCTATTATTTGTTAGTGAGTGTATCACCTTATGAGCTTGAATGATGTTCTCGAGGATTTGCCTACCTTCCACATATCCAGATTGTTCAACTTACACTGGGGTAGGAAGTAGAGGCTTGAGTCTATTGGCCACAACTTTGGATATT
>APFE031749508.1:0-17263 GCA_000404065.3 Pinus taeda
GACTATGTGGGAGAGGATCAATGAGTTAGAACTTGAAGACCCGAAAGATATGATACAATTTTCTGCAGAAGAGTTAACATCGACAGAGATTGAGGGGGACCAAGTTGCAGTTATTCCATATTAACGACTTGATGATTTCATAAGTGGAGAGGAATCAAATGAAAGTGCACCCACTCAATTTCTTCTTAAGAATCATCGAAGTAAAAAAAAAGAGGATATCAAACACACCAATTACTCAACATTCCTGGAGTACAGTGTGTGAGTCTCTATATGCTTTTTGAAGATACATATAATTTTTTCAATATTCATAAATATTATATCTCATTTGTAGTAATTTTTTTACGTACAGCTATTGGTGTTCATATGGTCCACAATCGACAAGGAGAATTGGGAGTGCATCATCAGATCCAAAGACAAACCACAATCGACATTAAAGTATTAAAGTTGGTTGCCAATGTCACTTCTTTGTGCGACGACTTCAAATGAGAGCAAATGATGCTGTAATAATATACACTGCATGTAGACATAATGATAAATCCAATGTTATTTGTCATGGGACAGATGTAATCGGTAGGTCCATGAGATTCAATTATGCACCGCATTTAACAAGGGATATGCGATCTAGTGTGCAACATTTCATTAAAAGAGGTTTTAATGTTACAATGATATGGGACAAGTTCATCTCTGATGTGAAGGATGGATCTGGTGAGTTGTACATAGGGATACCTCGAGATACATGCATGACAAGAAAAGATATAAGTAACATTTACAATGATACCATAAGGCTAGAGTATGTTAAATATCAAAGTGATCCAAGGAGTGTAGAATGCTGGTATAAGGAACACCTAGAGAGTTTTCTCTTCTACCAAAAACAAGATCTTGTTGAAAATATCCCTTTAATCATAGGCATACAAACAAAGTGGATGTGTTCAATGATGCTGAAATACTCTCACAATGATATTATCTCAATGAATTCAACCTTTAGTACAAATAAGTATGGGGTGAGTACAGATTTATCCTAAATCTGATTCATTTATTTAACCTCATATTAATGCATGTATCTTATATAAATATAATTATGCACATTTTTTGTAATTCAGTATCAACTTTACACCTTAATGGTTTTTTACGAACATCACAATGGGGTTCTAGTAGCTTGGGTGATATCATCACGCAATACTATAGTTGATATTTCTCAAATGGATATTGGCCTTATTCGCAATTGGAAACAAAGAGCGACTAGATTGGCATGTTCTTGCCTTTATCACAGATGATGCTACTACCGAAATTGAAGCGTTGAGGTGAAGTGTTTATTATTTTTATAAGAGGCATAAAAAATATTGTTAATGTATAATCTCTCTAAAAATTATGTTATTACAGGTCTTTAATCAAGTGCAAAGTATTATTATGTGTGCGGCATGTTCGTCATGCATGGTTGAAGAATGTTGGAAACAAGGTCCAAGGAAGGGAAAACCAAATACGCATTTTTCGTGGTTTAGGACAAATCATGCACACGTGTAAAGATGATGAATCTGTGAGAAAGAAAGTTGAATGCTTATTTGAAGAATTCAGTGAACAAAAAGGCTTTTTGGAATATTTTAGAAATACTTGGTTAGCCAAAAACAAAATATGTAAGCTTCTTATTGGTGGTTTTAATGACTCTATTTTTCATGTCATATGTATACTTATTAATATATAACTAATAAATTTCTTTCTACAGATATGTGGGAAAAAGCATATAGAAATTTTCGACACTCAAATCAAGATATGAACAATGCCATTGAATCTTACCATCGGTATATCAAGGAAAGGTACCTATGTGAGAAGAACAATGCATGCCATAGAAGGTTTGATTGGTTAATCTATGTTTTGTTGACAAAGGTTGTATTATATTAGAATCATATGCACCGTTTAAAAGAAGTTGGTTTTGTACGAACCAGAAAAATACAGGAACAATTGAATTCATCCAAGTGTAGAGCTAAGAAAATCCCAAATGAAGATTGTGTGCCTGATGAAAAGAGTAATGACTATTGGGTTCGTAGCCAAAATAAGAATACTTGTGACATTTGGTTCAATGTCATATATAAGGGTTCTAATCTACACTTTTACAATTGCAATTGGGCCCTGAATGGACATATCTGTAAACATGTATTGAAAGTTGAGATGTTAGTGAGTAACACTATTTTGGGTGAAAATGTAGCACCTGGTGTCACTGATCCCACTACAGAAAGGCCTAGAATTTTATTTGATTTGAATGAAACACCTATATTGGGCCCAGAAATCCAAACAGAGCTTTCGCCATGCTTTGATTCTCCTCCCAATCTGAATTATCATAATGAAACAAGCATTGATAATTTAGATAATTTCTCATACAATGTTGAATCGACCAATGTACGACAAGATAGTGCATTCTCTGAAGATGATGAGATGAAATGTGTTAACTCATCAACTCATGAGAAATTGAGATCCATAATACCTACAAATTTGGAACATGCATATGCATTGAACAACTTGGTATACAAAGCATGTCAAGAATACAACAAAATGTTTTTCAATACTATAACTCCATCCAAGATCACTACCAAGAGAAAACATAGTTTCTTGAGTCTAGTAAATAAAAAGAGGCGATGTGGTCGCAAGTCAAAATCAGGGACAAATAAACTACAATTTGAAAGGGTTGGACAGGTTCATGCAAGGAAAAAAAGAATGGATGAACAATTGGAGTCATCTTCTCAAAAACAAAGAAATCTGGACCATGCGTCTAAGATAATGTAAGATTCTATTATACCCAATATTGGTATGGAAATTTCATGTTATGCATTGTTTTATGTTAAATGCGATATATTATCATGTTCAACACATTTTCATAACTATACGAACTATTTTTATTGTTACAGCTGAGGGACCCACATCTCACAACATTCCAAATTGTCGAATTCGTTTATTTGATGAACATGCTATTGAAAAAAGATCTAGCATTGGGAAAATTGCTTCAGCCATTAACATCCTAATATCCTCCCCAAGGGTGATCCCCCCTATTGTTGAACCAATTAGGATGTATCATCGCCCACACCCACCACCTTTTTCCTCCATAAATTCTTCCATGCCTATAACCACATCTGTAATACCATCCCAATGCTCACCCCTACCCTTCAGTCATCCACCATTCTCATTTTTTCAATCGTCCACCTTAACATTCCAATTTCCCCCCTAGGTTAATCCCCCGGCCTACAGTGATTCCCACTATCGTATAACCGGTGGGGGTGTATCGTCGCCCACACCCACTACCTTTTCCTATTTCACATCCAACATGCCTTTATCCAACATCCCTAAACCATGCCTATATCCGTCACCAAGTGCTCCGCCATCTACCCATGAAGGGTTGTCTTATCCATTGCCTCAAATCCTCACGGTGAGAATGAGTATTTGATTAAAATATCATCATGAATTAATGAAATTCATTATATGCCTTTCAATTTTTACAACTAACTGATTATTGCAATTTTTGCAGAGATATCAATTTGGAAATCCATTTGGGAGCGCCAAGAGGGACAAGGGTGACTTATAGACCCATACTTTAGATCAATCATGATGTTGTTTTTCCATTATGTCATTTATGGGCATGAGATTCCATTATCTATGTTGGAGATGAAGTTCTATTTTGTAAAAAAGAAACATGTATAGTTGGACCTATTTTGAATAAAATACATAAATTTACACTTGTGTTAATGACAACATCTTCATTGACTTTTAAATCCTTATGTGGATGTGATGTTATATTCTATCAATGTTACATTACTTTTGATGAATGTAGTTGTAACAGATTTTCCTTTTATTATTTACAAATTATCAAGTTTACAAGTTAAGTTACTTTTATATTTATATCTTATTTGATGTTTAAAATGTAATCTTAAGACTTATACCTCGCACCTCAAGAGTAATCTATTTAAAAATACATATGCCTTTCAAACTTGATACTAGATAAAAAAACAACAACCACAGATTACAATCCAATATCACTTTAAAAATTTCTTACCAAGTCTCTTAACAAATATATAATCATAGATATTTTTATCATAATCTACCATACAATAATGACTTTTAAGTATAAACAAAATATATATCGAAGAAAATATGAAAGCTTAAATATATTTTCACATCCTAAACCCTAGAATATTCATTTATTTCTTTACATATGAATTATAGTTTATAGTTTATGTTCATATTCCATAGATTTTATATGTGAGAATCAACCCATTTAATAAACATGTACTTGTTATTTAACCTCTTTAACTTTCCTCTTTTTTTTTCTTTTTTTTTTTTTTTTTTTTTTTTTTTTTTTATGGGGTTAAGGGTGTGCTTGGAGAAAAGGGAATATTAAGATTACCAAAATAAAATTACAATTGAAATAGTAAGGAAGTATAAAGTTAAAAGTTGTAAATTTTAATTTTGAAATGGTTAATATTCTAAAGTGAAATGTTGATTTTTAAGAGTGGAAATATCGATGGATAGAAGTATGTATTTGGAACCCAAAAATGTGAATTCCATTAATTTAAAACCTCCAAACTGTGAATTTTGATTTCTAAAGTGTTAAGTGTCATGTTTTTTTTCAAAAATATAAAATTTGATTTCAAATTTGTTAATTTAAATTAAAAAATAGTGAATTTCACTTTCAGAAATAAGTTTTTCAATTCCAAAAGTGTAAATGGTAATTATGAAGTTGTGAATTTTGATTTAAAAATATTTATTAATTTCAAAAATTTAATTATGAAGTTGTGAATTTTGATTTCAAAAATATTTATTAATTTTAAAACTTTAATTTTATTAAATTTGAAATAATAAGTAAAATCTAAACTTAAACACTATGAGTTTTTATATTAAATGTTAATATTAGCTGTGTTGAAGTGTAAATTTGGATTTTGAAAGTAGTGATATTGGTTTTCAAAATGCCAATTTTTAAAATAATTTCAAATTACAAAAATGTTAATTTCAATTTTTAAGTGTCATATTTTATTCTAATAATCTGAATTTCAATTCTAATAGTCTTAAATTTGATTTTAATTGTGAATTTCACTTTCAACAATTGAAATTTTCAATTTCAAAAATGTGAGTTTCAAGTCCATTGAGGAATAGTGAAAAAAACACACTGAAACACAAAGTTACCCATATTGAAAAATCAATGGAGCTTTAAAGCACTTCTTACATTAACATACCATTTTGTCCCACCATACCAAAAAATGGTTACATATATAACATATAAAACTATTTGTTTGAATCAATCTAACACCTTGGAGCTTCAAAGAACTTCTCACATTAGATACCATTTTGCCCCACCATACCAAAACATTGTTACACAGATAATGTATAAAACTATTTGTTTGAATCAATCTAACACCTTGTTGATACAATATTTCTCATTATTGCACACTACTATTTGTGCATTTAATTCTCTACACTACCAAAACTTTGAATTAAGTAAAATACCTAAGAATTGAAAGATGTAGTCAATATTACATTCAACACTCCCCCTTAATTTTAACTTCATCTTCAATACAATTTTCAGCATAAACAATTCCTTACTATTATTTTTGAAATTCAAAACTTGCTTTTGGTAATGACTTTATATATGCGCATATCTTCTATATATGCACAATTTTCGTATATGCGTATATCTTCCGTATATGCACAATTTCCGTATATGCGCAATTTCTGTAAATGGAATTTGCGCATAGATGATGTAGATACATGAACGAACAAATTCCATATACGCAAATTGTGCATATACGGAACATATGCGCATATCTTCCGTATATGCACAATTTCCGTATATGCGCAATTTCTGTATATGGAATTTGCGCATTTATGATGCAGATACATAAACGACGTGCATATAAGGAAGATATGCATATACAGGAAAGTTAGGGATATACGGAAGATATGCGCATATCTTCCGTATATGCACAATTTCCATATATGCGCAATTTCTGTATATGGAATTTGCGCATATACGATGTAGATACATAAACGAAGATATCTACAAATTCCATATATAGAAATTGCACATATACGGAAATTGTGCATATACGAAAGATATGCGCATATCTTCCGTATATGCACAATTTCCGTATATGCGCAATTTTTGTATATGGAATTTGCGCATATACGATGCAGATACATAAACGATGTGCATATACAGAAGATATGCACATAAAGGAAAGTTAGGGATATCCGGAAGATATGCGCATATTTTTTGTATATGCGCAATTTCCGTATATCTGCATATCTTCCGTATATGTACAATTTCCGTATATGTGCAATTTTTGTATATGGAATTTGCTCATATATGATGTAGACACATGAACGAAGATATGTACAAATTCTATATACAGAAATTTCGCATATATGGAAATTGTGCATATACAAAAGATATGCACATATACGAAAATTGTGCATATACGGAAGATATGTGCATATCTTTTGTATATCCCTAACTTTCCTGTATGTGCATATCTTCTGTATATGCACATCGTTTATGTATCTGCATCGTATATGCGCAAATTCCATATACGGAAATTGCGCATATACGGAAATTGTGCATATATGGAAGATATGTGCATATCCTCCGTATATGCATAATTTCCGTATATGGAATTTACGTATATATGATGCAGATATATAAACAACATGCATATATGGAAGATATGCACATACAGGAAAGTTAGTAATATACGGAAGATATGTGCATATCTTTTGTATATGTGCAATTTTCGTATATGCGCATATCTTCCGTATATGCACAATTTCTGTATATGGAATTTACGCATATACGATGTAGATACATGAACAAAGATATGTACAAATTCCTTATACAGAAATTGCGCATATACAAAAATTGTGCATATACGGAAGATATGCGCATATCTTCCGTATATCCCTAACTTTCCTTTATGTGCATATCTTCCGTATATGGACGTCGTTTATGTATCTGCATCGTATATGCACAAATTCCACATACAGAAATTGCGCATATATGGAAATTGTGCATATACGGAAGATATGTGCATATCTTTTGTATATGCACAATTTCCATATATGCGCAATTTCTGTATGTGGAATTTGCGCATATACGATGCAGATACATAAACGACGTGCATATACGGAATATATGCACATACAGAAAAGTTAGGGATATACGGAAGATATGCGCATATCTTCTGTATATGCACAATTTCTGTATATGCGAATATTTTCCGTATATGCACAATTTCCGTATATGCGCAATT
The DNA here is from genome assembly GCA_000404065.3 of Pinus taeda. Lineage (NCBI taxonomy): Eukaryota > Viridiplantae > Streptophyta > Pinopsida > Pinales > Pinaceae > Pinus > Pinus taeda. The sequence continues at coordinate 7,284 of APFE031749508.1, forward strand.
TTTTTATATGGTATTTGCGCATATACGATGTAGATACATGAACGAAGATATGTACAAATTCCATATACATAAATTTCGCATATACGAAAATTGTGCATATACGGAAGATATGCGCATATACGGAAATTGCGCATATACGGAAGATATGCGCATATCTTTCGTATATCCCTAAATTTCCTATATGTGCATATCTTCTGTATATGCAGGTTGTTTATGTATCTGCATCGTACATGCGCAAATTCCATATACAGAAATTACGCATATACGCAAATTGTGCATATACGGAAGATATGCGCATATCTTCCATATATGCACAATTTGCGTATATGCGTAATTTCTGTATATGGAAATTGCGCATGTACGAGGTAGATACATAAACGACGTGCATATACGGAAGATATGAATATACAAGAAAGTTAGGGATATACGGAAAATATGCGCATATCTTCCATATATGCGCAATATCCGTATATTCGCATATCTTTCGTATATGCACAATTTCCGTATATGCGCAATTTATGTATATGGAATTTACGTATATAAGTAGATACATGAACGAAGATATGTACAAATTCCATATACAAAAATTTCGCATATACGAAAATTCTGCATATATGGAAGATATGCGCATATACGAAAATTGCGCATATACGGAAGATATGCGCATATCTTCTGTATATCCCTAACTTTCCTTTATGTACATATCTTCCGTATAATGCACGTCGTTTATGTATCTGCATCATATATGCGCAAATTCCATATACAGAAATTGCGCATATACGAAAAATTATGCGCATATCTTCTGTATATGCGCAATTTCTGTATATGGAATTTGTGCATATACGATGTAGATACATAAACGACGTGCATATACGAAAGATATGCATATACATGAAAGTTATGGATATACAGAAGATATGCGCATATCTTCCGTATATGCGCAATTTCCGTATATGCGCAATTTATGTATATGGAATTTGCTCATATACGATGTAGATACATTAATGAAGATATGTACAAATTCCATATACAGAAATTGTGCACATATGGAAATTGTGCATATACGGAAGATATGCGCATATACGGAAATTGCGCATACACGGAAGATATGCACATACCTTCTGTAGATTCCTAACTTTCCTATATGGGCATATCTTCCATATATGCACGTCGTTTATGTATCTGCATCGTATATGCGCAAATTCTATATACAAAAATTGCGCATATACAGAAATTGTGCATATACAGAAGATATGCTCATATTTTCCGTATATGTGCAATTTCTGTATATGGAATTTGTGCATATACGATGTAGATACATTAACGACGTGCATATATGGAAGATATGCACATACAAGAAAGTTAGGTATATACGGAAGATATGCGCATATCTTCCGTATATGCACAATTTTTGTATATGCGCAATTTCTGTATATGGAATTTGCTCATATACAATGTAGATACATGAACGAAGATATATACAAATTTTATATACAGAAATTTCGCATATATGGAAATTGTGCATATATGGAAGATATGCGCATATACGAAAATTGTACATATACGGAAAATATGCGCATTTCTTCTGTATATCCCTGACTTTCCTGTATGTGCATATCTTCTTTATATGCACGTCGTTTATGTATTTGCATCGTATATGCGCAAATTCCATATACATAAATTGCGCATATACGAAAATTGTGTATATATGGAAGATATGCGCATATCTTCCGTATATGCACAATTTCCGTATACACGCAATTTCTGTATATGGAATTTGCACATATACGATGCAGATACATAAATGATGTGCATATACGAAATATATGCACGTAGAAGAAAATTGTGCATATACGGAAGATATGCACATACAAGAAAGTTAGGGATATACGAAAGATATGCGCATATCATCCGTATATGCCTAACTTTCCCGTATTGCATATCTTCCGTATATGCATAATTTCCTTATATGTGCGATTTTTGTATATGGAATTTGCACATATACGATGTAGATACATGACTAAAGATATGTACAAATTCCATATACATAAATTTCACATATATGGAAGATATGCGCATATACAGAAATTCTGCATATACGGAAGATATGCGCATATTTTCCGTATAACCCTAACTTTCCTGTATGTACATATCTTCCGTATATGCACGTCATTTATGTATCTGCATCATATATGCGCAAATTCCATATACAGAAATTGAGCATATATGGAAATTGTACATATACGAAAGATATGCGGAAATTGCGCATATACGGAAATTGTTCATATATGGAAGATATGTGCATGTCTTCCGTATATGCACAATTTCCGTATATGCGCAATTTCTGTATATGGAATTTGCGCATATACGATGCAGATACATAAACGATGTGCATATACGTAAGATATGCACATACATGAAAGTTAGGGATATATGGAAGATATTCGCATATCTTCCATATATGCGCAATTTCCGTACATGCACATATCTTCCGTATATGCACAATTTTTGTATATGCGCAATTTTTGTATATGGAATTTGCGTATATACGATGTAGATACATGAACGAAGATATGTACAAACTCCATATACAAAAATTTCGCATATACGGAAATTGTCCATATACGGAAGATATGTGCATATACGGAATATATGCGCATATCTTCCGTATATCCTTAACTTTCATGTATGTGTATATCTTCCATATATGCACGTCATTTATGTATCTTCATCGTATATGCACAAATTTCATATACCGAAATTGTGCATATACGGAAGATATGAGCAATTTCTATATATGGAATGGGCCCGTGGCTTGGAGACAAGAAATATTTTGAACTTGTTCCACATCCCACATTTTGGATGTGGAGATGAAGCAAGTGCAGTCATAAAGTGTTTACTATCTTGTGTTCATAGGGGATGTATGTGGCTTAATAGACTTGTGTCATTGACTGTAAACCTAATTCATAGGATTATAAGCTTCATGGTCGAAGGGGAAGACCCAAGGGCCCATAATTAAAGATAAGAATCTTAGCGAGGATGCTACTATAACTTATAAATAGAAAGGGGAAGTTGGGGGTATTTTATTTCATTGGTGAATGATCAAGCCACTAGATTTTCTGCACAAGTGATAGTCTGTAAGTTATTACATAAATGTCAGATGAACAAGCTCCCAACTAAGGTTATCGTGGTGGAAAATTGTTGTGCCAATGGAGAAAGGATGGATTGGGCACCTTTTCTACTGAAGGAGTTATAGTAGGAATTCTTGGACACTTAGGAGCATAACACAAAGTTCCATTACAAGTCAATTTTAATTATGATTATATTAGTTGCCTAGGAAAGACCAAAATGTTTCCAGCGTATACCTGTAATTCCTTGACATTGAGCCATTTTGTAGTGAAGAGAGTGCCCCATAAAGCTATGATTTTTGCCCCATTGTTGGAGCCCCTGCCTCCCTCCCACCAGAATTAATAGTAGATGTCTGGTTTAGAAATAATAAGAGCACTGGAACCACAATTACTATTAGAGCTAGCACCATTGAGAAAGCCAATCAGGAACCTTTGCCACAAATCCAATTCTTGTGCCTTTCTCAGATTACGTACTTTTTTCCTTGGTCCATTTTTTGATAAGTAAGCCACAATCCCCAGATTGCAGTCCTAACATAGACAATTTTTTTCTCAAAAACATGTTGTTTCCTACACCACTAGATGCCCCAGAAAATGTAGAATGGTAAAGTGCAATAATCGTTATGAGACTCGAACCACTTTTTAAGGCATGACTAGTGAATTAGTATTCCAAGTAGCCAAAATCCATAAAGTGATTAAGATGAGAAGCTAGGTCACTCATCTAACTTTGTTTCTTGGAATATCAAGTTGAGAGTCATATTGGATGACAACGATGTCTTGGAATATGTGCAAGGAAGACTACTTGAACCTCCGGAGAATGCTTCTACTACTATCAAACCCAGGTACAAGAAAGGTGACCTCAAAGCTAAGAAACTTCTTATTCATGGTTTGCAAGATCATTTACTTGTTTATGTTGGTAATTTGAAGGGTTCTAAAGACATTTATCGTAAGTTGGTCGTGATGCATGACAAATCAAAAATTTGAATCATATCCTTTCCATAATCGTATGCTCAAGGAATTTAATATGAATAAGGGGGAATCTTTGCAATCCTATATGACCGAGGTATCTCAACTAAGGGATGAAATATAGATTGCTGGTGAGACTATATCTGATAGACAGTTGGTAATGATCTCTCTTTAAGGTCTTCCTCTAATCTAGGAACCCTCCATTACTGCTATGAGCAATAACAATAGAATCCCAACATTTTATGAGCTTGTTGGACAATGAACTCAAGAAGAAACCAAGATCGTATATGCGCAAATTCCATATACAAAAATTTCACATATACGAAAATTGTGTACATATGGAAGATATGCGCATATATGGCAATTACGCATATACGAAAGATATGTGCATATATTCCGTATATCCCTAACTTTCCTGTATGTGCATATCTTCCGTATATGAACATCGCTTATTTATCTGCATCGTATATGCGCAAATTCCATATATAGAAATTGCGCATATATGGAAAGCATATACGGAAGATATGCACATATATTCCGTATATACACAATTTTCGTATATGCGCAATTTCTGTATATGGAATTTGCGTATATACGATAGAGATATATAAACGACATGCATATACAGAAGATATGCACATACAAGAAAATTAAGGATATACAGAAGATATGCGCATATCTTTCGTATATGCGCAATTTCGGTATATGTGCATATCTTCCGTATATGCATGTCTTCTGTGTATGCATATACGAAAGATATGCGCATATATTCTGTATATCTCTAACTTTCTTTATCTTCTCTCCACATGTACGGAAATTGTGCATATACAGAAGATATGTGCATACCTTCCGTATATCCTTAACTTTCCTATATGTGCATATCTTCCGTATATGTACGTCGTTTATGTATTTGCATCATATATGCAAAAATTCCATATACAAAAATTGCTCATAGACGAAAATTGTGCATATGCGGAATATATTGCATATCTTCTGTATATGCACAATTTCTATATATAGAATTTGCGCATATACAATGCAGATACATAAACGACGTACATATACGGAAGATATACACATACAAGAAAGTTAGGGATATACGAAAGATATGCGCATATCTTTCATATATACACATATCTTTCGTATATGCACAATTTTTGTATATGCGAAATTTCTGTATATGGAATTTGTACATATCTTCGTTCATGTATCTACATTGTATATGTGCAGATATACATAAGATATACGCATATCTTCCACATATCCCTAACTTACGTATATGTGTATATCATAAGTATATCCACATCGTTTATGTATCTGCATCATATATGCGCAAATTGCATATACTGAAATTGCGCATATACGGAAATTGTGCATATACGAAAGATATGCGCATATCTTCCGTATATGCACAATTTTTGTATATGCGCAATTTCTGTATATGGAATTTGTACATAACTTTATTTATGTGTCTACATCTTATATGCACAAATTCCATATACATAAATTGTGCATATAAGGAAATTGTTCATATAAAGAAGATATGCGCATATATGGAAATTGTGCATATACGGAAAATATACGCATATCTTCCGTATATCCCTAACTTTGTTGTATGTGCATATCTTCTGTATATGGATGTCAATTATGTATCTACATCGTATATGCACAAATTTCATATACAAAAATTGCACATATACAGAAATTTTGCGTATACGAAAGATATGTGCATATCTTCCGTATATGCGCAATTTCTGTATATTAAATTTGCGCATATACGATGCAGATACATAAACGATGTGCATATACGGAAGATATGCACATACAGGAAAGTTAAGGATATACGAAAGATATACACATATCTTCTGTATATGCGCAATTTTTGTATATGCGGATATATTCCATATATGCGAAATTTCTGTATATGGAATTTGTACATATTTTTGTTCATGTATCTGCATCGTATATGAGAAATTCCATATAAGAAATTGCGCATATACAAAAATTGTGCATATATGGAAGATATGCGCATATACGGAAGATATGCACATATCTTCCATATATTCATAACTTTCATGTATGTGCATATCTTCCATATATTCACGTAGTTTATGTATTTGCATCGTATATGCGCAAATTACATATACAGAAATTGCGCATATAAGAAAAATGTGCATATACGGAAGATATGCACATATCTTCCGTATATGCACATATATTCCGTATATACACATTTTTCGTATATGCGAAATTTCTGTATATGGAATTTGTACATATTTTCGTTTATGTATCTACATTGTATATGCCCAAATTCCATATACAGAAATTGCGCATATATGGAAATTGTGCATATACGGAAGATATGCACATATACGGAAATTGGGCATATACGGAAAATATGTGCATGTCTTTCGTATATCTCTAACTTTCCTATATGTGCATATCTTCCATATATGCACATCGTTTATGTATCTGCATCCTAAATTCCATATACAGAAATTGTGCATATACGGAAGATATGCTCATATCTTCTGTATATGCACAATTTCCGTACATGCACAATTTCTGTATATGGAATTTGCGCATATCCGATGTAGATACATAAACGACGTGTATATATAGAAGATATGCACATACAAGAAAATTAGGGATATATTGAACATATGCGCATATTTTCTGTATATACGCAATTTCTGTATATGCGCATATCTCTCTTATATGTGCAATTTTTGTATATGGAATTTGTATATATCTTCGTTCATGTATTTACATTGTATATGTGCAAATTCGATATACATAAATTACACATATATGGAAATGGTGCATATACAAAAGATATGCGCATATAAGGAAATTGCGCATATATAAAAGATATGCGCATATCTTCCATATATCCCTAACATTCTTATATTTGCATATCTTCAGTATATGCACGTCGTTTATGTTTCTGCATCGTATATGCACAAATTCCATATATAGAAAATGCGTATATACGGAAATTGTGCATATACGGAATATATGCACATATATTTCGTATATTCACAATTTCCGTATAAGTGCAATTTCTGTATATGGATTTACGCATATACGATGCAGATACATAAACAATGAGCATATACGAAAGATATGCACATACAGAAAAGTTAGGGATATACGGAAGATATGTGCATATCTTCTGTATATGTACAATTTTAGTATATGTGCATATGTTCCGTATATGAACAATTTTCATATATGGAATTTGTACATATCTTCGTTCATGTATCTACATCGTATATGTGCAAATTTCATATACAGAAATTGCGCATATACGGAAGAAATGCGCATATCTTCCGTATATCCCTAACTTTCCTGTATGTGCATATCTTACATATATGCATATCGTTTATGTATTTACATCGTATATGCCACAATTTCATATACAGAAATTGCACATATACGGAAATTGTGCATATATGGAAGATATGCGCGTTCTTCCATACATGCACATGTTTCGTATATGACAAATTTCTGTATATGGAATTTATTTATATCTTCGTTCATGTATCTACATCGTATATGCGCAAATTCAATATATAGAAATTGTGCATATACGGAAGATATGCGCATATCTTCCGTATATCCCTAACTTTCCTGTATGTGCATATCTTCCGTATATGCACGTCATTTATGTATCTGCTTCGTATATGCGCAAATTTCATATACAGAAATTGTGCATATACGGAAGATATGCACATATCCTCCGTATATGCACAATTTGCGTATATGCGCAATTTCTGTATATGGAACTTGCGCATATACGATGCAGATACATAAACGACATGTATAAACGGAAGACATGCATATATAGGAAAGTTAGGAATATATGGAAGATATGTGCATATCCTTCGTATATGCGCAATTTCCGTATACGCATATATCTTTCATATATGTACAATTTCCGTATATGCGCAATTTCTGTATATGGAATTTGTACTTATCTTTGTTCATATATGTACATCGTATATACACAAATTCCTTATACAGAAATTGCACATATACGGAAATCGTGCATATACGGAAACAACGCTTATACGAAAGATATGCGCATATCTTCCGTATATAACTAACTTTCATGTATGTGCATATCTTCCATATATGTACGTTGTTTATGTATCTGTATTGTATATGGGCAAATTCCGTATACAGAAATTGCGCATATACGGAAACTGTACATATACGGAAGATATGCACATATCTTCCGTATATGCACAATTTCTGTATATGCGAAATTTATATATATGGAATTTGTACATATCTTCATTCATGTATCTGCATCATATATGCTCAAATTCCATATACATAAACTGCGCGTATACGGAAGATATGTGCATATATGGAAATTACGCATAATTGAAAGATATGCGCATATCTTCCGTATATCCCTAACTTTCCTGTATATGCATATCTTCCGTATATAGACGTCGTTTATGTATCTGTATCGTATATATGCAAATTCCATATACAGAAATTGCGCATATACAGAATTGTGCATATACGGAAGATATACGCATATCTTTCGTATATGCACAATTCCGGATATGCGCAATTTCTGTATATGGAATTTGCACATATACGACGCAAATACATAAACGACGTGTATATATGGAAGATATGCATATACAGGAAAGTTAGGGATATACGAAAGATATGCGCATATCTTTCGATTATGCATAATTTTGTTATCTTCCGTATATGCACAATTCCGTATATGCGCAATTTCTGTATATGGAATTTGCGCATATACGATGCAGATACATAAACGACATGAATATACGGAAGATATGCACATACAGGAAAGTTAGAGATATCTGGAAGACATGCACATATCTTCCGTATATGCGCAATTTCTGCATATGCGCATATTTTCCGTATATGGGAAATTTCTGTATATGGAATTTGTACATATCTTCGTTCATGTATATACATCGTATATGCGCAAATTTCATATACAGAAATTGCGCATATACGGAAATTGTGCATATACGGAAGATATACTCATATACGAAAATTGCGCATGTATGGAATATATGCGCATATCTTCCGTATATCCCTAACTTTCTTGTATGTACATATCTTCCGTATATGCATGTTCTTTATGCATCTGCATTATATATGCGCAAATTCCATATACAGAAATTGCGCATATACGGAAATTGTGCATATACGGAAGATATGCGCATAGCTTTTGTATATACACAATTTCCGTATATGTGAAATTTTTGTATATGGAATTTGTACATATCTTTGTTCATGTATCTATATTGTATATGCGCAAATTCCATATACAGAAATTGCGCATACACAGAAATTGTGCATATATGGAAGATATGCACATATACAAAAATTGCGTATATACGAAAGATATACACATACTTTCCGTATATTCCTAATTTTCCTGTATGTGCATATCTTCCATATGTGCATGTCGTTTATGTATCTGTATCATATATGTGCAAATTCCATAAACAGAAATTATGTACCTACGGAAATTGTGCATATACGGAAGATATGCACATATCTTTTGTATATGCGTAATTTCTGTATATAGAATTTGGGCATATACGATGCAGATACATAAACGACGTGCATATAAAGAAGATATGCAAATATAATAAAGTTAGAGATATACGAAAGGTATGCGCATATCTTCTGTATATACGCAATTTCCGTATATGCGCATATCTTCCATATATGCGCAATTTCTGTATATGCGCATATCTTCCATATATGTACAATTTCCATATATGCGAAATTTCTGTATATGGAATTTGAACATATCTTCATTCACGTATTTACATTATATATGCGCAAATTCCATATACAGAAATTTCGCCTATACAGAAAATA
>APFE031749510.1:0-10431 GCA_000404065.3 Pinus taeda
ACCCTTATATGAGGGTGGGGTGCAATGCACGTGTTATGAGGGTGCGGGTGAGGGGAGCTATGAGGGTGGGGGTGGCGGGAGTTAATGTGCAATGATGAGGGTGCGGGTGGGGGGAGCTATGAGGGTGAGGGTGAGGGTGCGGGTGCGGGTAGTTAATGTGTAATGCACATTAACACCCCCGAGCTATGAGGGTGAGGGTGGGCAGGGTTAATGTGCAATGCACATTAACACCCCCCACCCACACCCTTATATGAGGGTGGGGGTTTAATGTGCAATGCATATTAACACCCCCCACCCCCACCCTCAGAGGGTGCCCTCATATATGAGGGTGGGGGTGGAGCCCTCTGAGGTGGGGTGCGGGGTGTTAATGTGGTGGGCGGAGTTAATGTGCAATGCACATTAACACCCCCCACCATTGCACATTAACTCCCACTACTCCCATCCCCACCCTCATATATAGGATGGGGGTGGGGGTGTAAGAGGGTGGTGGTGGGAGGTGTTACTATGCAATGCACATTAACACCCCCATTGAGCGTGGGGTGGGGGGTCTCGGTGGGGGTGGGGTTCGTTAATGTGCATTGAGGGTGGTGGTGGGGGTGCCCCCACACCCACCGAGGGGGTGGGGGTTTCCCACACCACCACCGAGGCGGTGGGGGTGGGGGTGTTAATTGTGCATTGCACATTAACACCCACCACCACCCCCAACCCCCCTCGGTGGGTGTGGGGGCACCCCCCAATGTGAGGGTGGGGGGTGTTAATGTGCAATGTGAGGGTGGGGGTGGAGGGTGTTAATGCGCAACCCCCACCCTCATATATGTGCAATGTGAGGGTGGGGGTGGAAAGTGTTAATGCGCAACCCCCACCCTCATATATGAGGGTGAGGGTGGGGGTGGTGGTGGAGGGTGTTAATGTGCAATCCCCCACCCTCATATATGAGGGTGGGGGTAGGGAGAGTTAATGTGCATGCAACATCATTGTTTTTTGTTGTCATAAATCACATGTAAATATAAGATGTAACCAATATCACAATATCATGTTAGTTCAAATGCAGTGTATGTTTGAAGTGGAATGTAGGGTCTCTATAGCTTTATTGCGATTAAAAATTTGCATGTCAATTACATGTTAAAACAAGAATAAGAAATGAAACTGCCATTAAAGGATATCAACTTTTGCTTATGCAAAATAAGTTCAAGTTTATATCTCATACCTATTTTTAGTTTTATATCTTTGGCTCTTAAGCATGTGACAATGATTAATTCAAACCACTTCTCAGGGAATATGAACTAATAGTCAATGCTAGTAGCAAAGGAGTCTTTATATGGCACATTGAGCTCAATTCAAGCACAAATGAAAAGTCTTTATTGAATAGGGTTACTTTGCCATCGAGGCATCATGGTGAGGTATGACCATTTGTAGGGTTTGAACTCTTTATTTTGTTATTTTTTTTTATGGGTAATGAGTGCTTTAACCAAGAAGATGTTTGTAGGTATGGAAATTGGATTGCTAATTTTCCAGTGTTCTATGCTTTACACAATCACTTATACCAATTCTTCTTCAATTAGCAATCGATTTCCAATATAATTTCAATATTCCAGCAATAATAAGCAATTGTAGATAGAATAGTAAACCAAATGCACAAGAGAAGACACACAAGAACAAGAGACACAACAATTTTGGTCAAAGACCAAGGAAAAACCCTGTAAGGGGGAAAACTCTTTCCAAATTCTTCTTCTATTAGATTGTCATCAAATGTTCAGTAGAGAGAGACATAATCCAAATACATCAATAATGAGTCAAATTCAAACCTTTGACCAACCAATATCCAATCAAAGATGACCTCAAAAGTCAAATTTTGTCAATAAGCCAAATTTGCAAATTCTATCAAAGTCAACATTAGTCAATGTTTCCCTAACCAATCACTAGTCAACAGTCAAATTCCTGCAAAGATTTTGGTCAAAGTAGTAGCAAACTCGACCTTCCATGCTCGATCAAACATAGTCAAAACAATCAACATATCTCCCACAAAATTTGGTCAAAGTCAAAGTGTTGACCTATAAAAACCCTAGCACAAAAGCTGAAGTCAATGCAAGTCAAAAAGCTCATAAAATCTCGATCAAATTAGTAGTCAACTCAGCGTCCCAGACAATCTAATAATTTGGTCAACCCAAGTCAAAGGTTAGTCAAACAGATGCAAAACAAAAGTCAAAATTGGTCAACAAATTCTCCCTCTTTCTCCTTCACATGCGTGGCTTCAAACCTGCAATTTTAATGTTATATGAACCAATCAAGAGAATAATGTGATGTGCAATGATGTCTCCAAGTAATGTGACATGAGGTCTATTTATATGTGGTTAAGGGGGTCGAATTTCCTTGCCCATGATGACTTGTACTTTTGTGCACATGTGGGTTTCACATCAAAAATAATATTTTTCCTTGTGCAAATTAAATTCTTCTAAGGGAAGGAGGTGGCTTCTCAGGGTGAGGAAGGCTTCCCAAAGTTGGGAATTTCTCCTGGAGTTGCCAAATTTCAACACTCCCTGTCAGCTAAGGGGGAATTACGGATTGCATCATAAGTCCCATCTTAAATGTCTCATCATCATCATCATTGAATCATATCATATCTGATCTCTACTCATCTATTGAACATTCTCAAATCTAAAGTAGAAGAATCATCATAGGGAGATCAATCTACCACCCTATATCCAATTAAAATAGGCAAGATACAACTTACTGAGCAAGGATCATACCATCCTATTGTCCAATGACAATAGGCAAAATATCACTTGCCATGAGTGTTAGCGCTTGGAATTCACCTAGGCTGAGATAGACAAACTCTCAAGGCTACATCAAACCATTTCACCTCGTAGCTAGCCCTACGAGGTATGAGAAGGCTCTCTCGGGTCAAAACTCGATGGATTTTGTCAATAGGATGAGTTGACCAATTAGGAACAAGGATTTTAGGCTAGTAAATTGATATGGGGGGTTGACTTGGGGTTTTTAATTAAACAATGGGGTTTTTCTGGGCTGAATGGGCGAGATCACAGTTTGAAACAGGAAAATATAATGAACAACACAGATTATTAGCTGAGGCAAGGTAGGCATGAACTTAGCATCAAATCTGGATTTCAATGGGATGGAAAGACTGGTGAGGAGCTAAGGAGGGCAGACAATAACTCTGAATCCTCCTTAAACAGACGAAAACATCGAATGTGAGCAAATTTATAGGAGGAGCATACAAGACTATGAATTCCTACCTAATCACTTCATTTGCTCAATCAGATATGATAATGAGGTAAATGAAACATAACAGTTCACATATAAGACAAAGGGAAAACCTATGCCAAATTAACATACCACATGAATCTCAGCAAACAGAGCTATGAAATTCCATTAAATTCTCTGCCACAAACTGTACAAGAAAGCTTTGCTATGCTCCCAACACTCAGCACTCAGAAAAAGAAAAAGAAAAAAAAAAAAAAAATCTCTCTTCTCACTCTAACTCTCTCTTGATTTTTTTAATACAATAAATATAAAATGCTGCCCAAAACAGGGGCGCTGTTTTAACTATCATTACAAAAAGTAGGAAAGAGCGTTTCCTAAACATAGAACATCGTTCTGTAAATCTTATGATATTTGGCCAGCTGAGAGATAAATCCGGAGCAAAAATCCCATGAAATCATAATTAAGGATGAAAATAGGCGAATTTGTTTATTTTGAATCTTTGGAGCGCTGCTTAACTGAGGTTATAGATAAGAAAACGAATTTTATGCATCTGGTAACAGGTGTCTTCTGGTGACTAAAGTGAAGGGTAGGTGTCAATCCCATTTGCTGAAGCTACAGGCAATCGAATCCTGAATGCCAGTTTGCAACTGCTCCCCAAATCTGGAAATGCGTTTTTGGATTTTATAGCTGCGCCCCAAATCTCTGGAAACGCGTTGGTCATTCAAATAAGGAAATCTGAAGCCATAAATAGGAAATTGAATCCTATTTTTCTGCCTATGTTTAATATTCTGTGTTTGTATCGGTCTTTACTTTTCAATTTTCATTGCCAGGTTAGATTTGTTATTTGAATAACACCGATTTTTTTTTTAATAAAGCTGATCCTTGAAGCGCATTTTGACAGGAGAAAATCACTACAGGTCAATGCCCAGCTATATGCCCTTTAAACACCATTTCACCATTTGCCACGTTCTAAGCCTTGCAGCGATCATCAATTACTCGACAGCCAGCAATCTTAGCATTCTGATCTAACAACCCAGACGCAGCCTCAAATGTCATTCCACGATCAATCATTAATGTGAACAGAGTAGTTGAAGCCCCAAAAAATCCGTTTTTGGATATCAGGTGCCAATCCCAAAATGCGATTCAAGACACGACCATCATCATCTTTACCAGTTCCTTCAAGTATTGCATCCCTAATGATTCCAACTGATATCAATACTGCCTTTGCCAAACTATGAAATTCTTGAATTTTCTCACGCTCTCCAACTTAGCATTTCAGAGGTAGAACAAGTTGATCGCTCTGCTCAATGATAGCTTGCCCAGCTCTAGATTGAATGGATTTCAGATGCTTTCACCAAAAACTTAGCAAGCACCCCTAAACTGAACAGCAGAAAATTCCAATTCAATAGGCATAAACAAAAAGAGAACCTACCCCGCATCAAAGTAACTCGACCCCGTATCAAAGTAACTCGATCCGTTTCTCTCCAGATCCTATCAGAACTTTTCAATCCCCTTTTGAATGCCAGCCATTCTAAGGAAATTTGAGGGATTCAAACTCTGGACCTTGTGGAAGTTTTTTAATTATTTTGGAGATGGAGATAGAAGGGTTATCGGTGGTGTGCGCAGGGCTTAGCTGCGCGTCTCAAGATGCTGATGGCAAGCGAAATGAGTATATAAAGAGTGAAAACTGTTTAGAGAACTTGAAGGACTTGCAGCGATTTCTTCGCAGCCACAAACCAGAGATGTGTTTAAACAGCTTGGCAAGTGGAATACAGTGTCTCAGGACTTGATACCCATCATTGAACAATATCGAAACGAGACTGAACTTGTAATGAACACTGTGAAGGTTATAGTTTTCCTCACTATGCCCATTCATCCTTCCTCTGATGACATCTCATTACAAATGGAGTACCTTTGGAGCTTCAAGGCTTCGTTTTCCTGCAATGATGCAGTTGCTGTCATTGTTTCTCTTTTAGAAGAACCACTGGAACACTTAGAAACAAAAAGAGAACCTCCCAGAGATAACTTCCCATGGCCGCCAAGGATGAAACTGCACAGAGCTGCAAATATTTGTGTGTACGGATCTGAGTGTTTTGTAAAGGTAATGTTGACGAATGTCAATAATCTGTCATGAAAACTTTACTTCTCCACTGTCATCTGCAGCCGCAAGACAAGATGATTTAAGGTTCATAATAATCTAATTTATGCCCTCTGTATTGAATGTGTACTTTTGCAATTGTCCACTGGAAGGTGCCATGCGCACATCCAAGCAAGTAACTGTGTTTGCATATGCTGCATACAAAATATCATCATTTCCTGGACTGAAGCAAACAGAAGCAACTGGTTCCTTGCCAAGATCCATGACAGATGCATTTTCTTTGCAACACAAATCAAACCAGTAGACACTCCCATCCGCTTTCTCAAACACATAGTAAAAATAACTTGATGAATTTGAGAGTAACACAAAACAGACCCGAATTCAACTGTCATAGCCATGTGCCGCAAGCTTCTTGGAAAGATCTATCATTCCACGGATTTTGATATGAGCCTGTATGTCTGGAAATCATAGGCTTTTTGCTATTTATGATCAATTGCTGGGTGTAATTTAATGGCTCAAACATTCATAGCTAACGAAAGTGACTCTGGACAACCAATGCCAGAAACACACAAGACAACCATATTGTGCACCACGTTCAGAGGAATCACTGAAGCTTCGCACTGTAATCTGAAGTAATGGCACGAGACCATTTTGCTATCAAAAATAGGGATTTCTCCTCAAGTAAACACTCCAATTGATATTTTTCTTTTGATATCAAATCTGTATGATGCAAAACTATTATATCTACCTGTCTCAATGCAATCAAATGTTCCCTCAATGGCCCACGTGGTATCAACCTTCTATTGCCCCAAAGGGTTATACAATTTACCATTACAATCTCCATGTCCCTGAACAAGCTCCAATGGTAATAAAGAGAATAGCAGTCATCATGTTGTGCTTATTCAGCCAGCTTATTCATTGCTCCATTATGTTTGCTGCAGTCTAAACACGTCATTTTTTAAAGTTGAACAATAGACTATTTCTCTTCTGTTGGTTCTGAGAGCGATTAGACCTGCATGCCATCATCTAGAATTATAATTCCAATTCCATCCCCAATTTTGTTAGTAGTCACCTTGGATTCTTTAAACTGGAAATTATGTTCTGCCCAGTCTCCTCTGCTACGAAATTCCATCACGCCATATCTCTGAAAAACAATGCAGCAATGCTCGACCTTGATATCTTTCACGAAAGATGGTTGAGACACAACCCACTCCATGAACACAATAACTCCAGGCAATAGAAAATTCAGTGATTTTTTTCTCAGATTGCGCAGCCTTTTTAACTAGTATTGATGCAACAAAGCAACAAAATCTCAATAAAGTGGTTGCAAATGAGGTTTCTGAGGTAGTGGCAACATTCTGAACTGGGTATGTGAATCATGGATAAGAAAGATGACAACAACTATAATTTCAAGCATGGGTATATTGCTGACAGTAGGAGCAGATACCACGCATTCCGCTCTAAACTTGTCATCAGATGGCAGAGTCGTTTTGATACTATATATGTGTCACTGACTGCATATGAAATTGAGCATTTAATATTTCTGAATTCCATTTGGAGTCCACTATATCTGCTTTTTGACCATAGACAGTTTCCCTCGCTTGTTTTGACTCCGCTCTGGCTTTCTTTGGCGAATTTTCACTGACATCTGCATTCCCCTTGTCCTTGTATATCACAGGAGACCCAGCTGGGACATTTCCAGAACAGTCACGACGATCAAGTGGTTCATTATTATACACTGCACTTTGATTAGTAGAATCAGTTTGCTCAGACATTAACCCCCTCCATTGTCAAAGAAGATCACTTTTCAAGTCATAATATCCCAATTATGTTCAGAAAAGAATAGGGCTCTCACAACACTGAAAGAAAGCGAAATGCCTCAGAACAGCAAGTCCTTGGAAAACCAAAATCACGGACCTGAGCTCACTGGAACTCCAATATGTTTGAAATGGAAAGAATGTGCCCTTCATACATCGCAAGGGCTCCAATCACTAAAGAAAAATGCAATGTAAATACTAAATGAAGAATCCAGAATGGCGTTTAAAGGAACATCGCAGCAGCCTTTCATGCTTTCAAGGTTATCTCGATGTCCAGAACAGCAAATAGCAGAAATTAAAGAAGAAAATGAAGTCTCCAAAGGCTCACATCGCCATAAATGAAGTTGGAAACCAGCATTAATATCAATAAACCTTAAGTAACCATTACCAGTGCCAGCAACAAGCTTTTCTTCGGCCTCCATGTAATGCATACAAGTATACAAGCTTCCATGAAATCCAGTAGAGAGTATACCTCCAGATAATGTTGTACTGTTTACTCCACTTACAACTTCATTACCCTCCTTAGACACTGAAGGTATGCTAGAGCCCATAGAAGGAGAAGTAGTTTCTGAAGGTTCAGACAATATGAAAGTCGGTTGCCAGTTGAAGAGCTGAAGAACATAATTTAAAACAATACATTATGATTTCTTCTTCAAAACAGGGTTTTGAAGAAGAATCAATCTCTGAGATGAGACGGAGTCTAACATCGGCTCCATTTGGGATGGCAGCTGCAGCTTCCTGGAGGTGCCAAGAACCGTAGAACTTTGGGAGAGCAGACCGTGCCTCCACCATTGGGCGATGGAGTCATCATCAACACAACATAAAACTGAACTCAAACTGATTTGATCTCAAGACTGAAATGACTGAAAAACAACTTAACAATCTTCAAGCCAACTAAAACAAGATGCTGCCCTTATGGCTGCTTATTTATTTACAACATCTACTCTAATCTGCTGTATAAACAAGAGATCAGGTAATGCTAAAATGCCATATTAACCATTCGAGTAAACCTAACAATGAAGCCGCTTGAGAATGCTGCCACGAAGTCACAGATGTAATTGCTGGCAGCCCTTCATGCTCATACTGACCCTGGTCACGGAAAAGACAACCTGATTTGTCAATCAACCTGAAAAACATGTCCATATATGCCGCAATAGGATCACGGAAGCCGGACTCTGTTGGCTGCCCCAACTCTGCAAGACATACTTCCAGCTGCATATTATCAATATAAACCTCTATAGGCAAGTCTATGACTTCTTGTTGCGATGGAGGAAGGATTTCCAAAAACTTTTTAGGGTCTTGGAAATTGTATGACTGAATCTGCTCATCGAGATACTGAATCTCGTCTCCAATTCTTTCAACAACTAATTCATAGACACTTGTTTTAACTTTAAAAGGAAACTCTGAAGATTTCAAACCTTGAAGAAAGCCACGGACAAATTTTTCATTGAGTTCAAAATCTGCTAACCAATGTCTATCATCGTTTACAGCTTCACGCAGGGCAGGGTTTGCCACATACCCTACCATTGCATGAACAGATCAGCATGCGTTGGAGTGTCTGGATCGAGTTGGAGTCGCCAGTGAATGATTTCAGCCTGTCAAGTGCCTGATCATTGTTCACTATCAACAATCAGATCTGAACCTGATACATGTACTGGGGTAAAAGTGCTAATGAAGCGCTATGTTCATAAGCTCACGGAGATCGACTGAAGCAACGTTTATCTACTTGCGCTGATGCAAAGCAAGAGCGCTTTCGAAGGCTACCTGGCATATCTTCAGACTCCATCTAAGACTTATGAAACAAACACATCAATGAGCAAACGATAAGTTTGTTCTCCCCAGTATGGTCGCCAATATGTTAGCGCTTGGAATTCACCTAGGCTGAGATAGACAAACTCTCAAGGCTACATCAAACCATTTCACCTCGTAGCTAGCCCTACGAGGTATGAGAAGGCTCTCTCGGGTCAGATTCGGTAGATCTT
This sequence comes from Pinus taeda, assembly GCA_000404065.3. NCBI lineage: Eukaryota > Viridiplantae > Streptophyta > Pinopsida > Pinales > Pinaceae > Pinus > Pinus taeda. The sequence goes on from APFE031749510.1 coordinate 9,120, forward strand.
TCAATATGATAAGCTGACCAAGTGGGAATAAAGATTTTAGGCTAGTAAATTGATAAGGGCGGTTGATTTAAAGATTTTTGGTTTTTTGGTGGCAATTGGAGGGAGTGCAATTCAGGGTGCGGGGATTGAGCACAGTTTTTGCAGGGGAATCTTTGGGGCAAGGTAGGCGTGAGTGTTGATGCCTTAATCTGAGATGGATGATCATGGATGATAGAGAAGGAGCTAAAGAGGGAAAACAAACATTTGAATCCTCTCTAGATAGCAGAAAACATAAATTTTGGAACAAACTAAAAGCTGAGCATGTCAAAACATGTATTCAAACTTTACCACTTCATCTGTCCAAATAGAAGCAAAAGAGAGATGTGGAATACATAAAAAAAATTTACAAGAACATGTAGAGAACACACCATCAACACAGCAATCCACAAGAATCCACAAGGATGTCTACAAAACCCTGGCCTTCTTCTTCTTCAAATTGCAAAGATAGATGTACAATATAGCTTTCTCCCACAAGAGTCCAACCTTCCAACCCCTCAAAATGACTAAGAAAACACATAATATAGGCAAGCTAACCTCTTCCCTTGCCTCTAGGGGTCGAGCTCATCCTTCTAGGAGCAGTTTGAACTAATTCCAAACTAAGCACTAGATAATAAGCAGCTCAACAACTTGCCTCTATTACTTAGCTAACTGATTCATGCATTAATTATTCACTTTTTACATCAAGGAAGCTTCTAGAAGGGTAAAGAGAGATAAAATCTATCAAAGTGCCATGAAATTATTATATTTATCCATCATCTACAAGTAAAAATGGTCAACCATAGTCAAAACAGTGTTTTTTGACCAAAAAAAGGTCAATTTTGGCTGGCTCTCACTGCTGCGCCCCCTGGCTCTCACTGCCGCGCCCCTTTGCTGCAACTTTTGAGTGGGTTCCACTGATCCAAATCAGGAGCAAGATGGCTCATTGGAAAGCTTGTTATGTCTACTTTCCATCCCAAGTAGAATTTCTGCATTTGGAGTTGTTTTTGCCCCTCAAAAACCATTTCTCCCAAGGTCACTTTCTGCAACTCAAAAAGTGGGCAAAAAGTCATTGTTTTGATGTATTTTGAGCTTTTGGAGGCTCAAATCTCAAAATCAGGCTTCTCCCAAGTATTGGTAATTTTTCTCTTTGCATGCCCTTTCCAAAAATGCCAAGTTTTCAAAATTCCGAGCAGTCCTCCAAAATGGTCTCACACGGGGTGAGACCACTCAAATGGCCAAAACCTGTAATTGGCATAAAAAATTCACAAATGACAAAATTTTCTCCAAATTTCTT
>APFE031749512.1:0-56778 GCA_000404065.3 Pinus taeda
AAAGGGGGAGATTGTTGGCATTATGTTTTTGGTATGGTTATATGTTACAGATGTTGTACTTGATGGCAACACCCATGGCATGGCTCTCAATATGATGAGAATTAAGAAGTACGCAGGAGGCGCCACAGGAGGCACCGCAGGAGGGGCCGCAGGAGACGTCGCAGGAGGCGCCGCAGGAGGCACTGCAGGAGGCACCGCAGGAGACGCCACAGGAGGCGCCACAGGAGGCGCCGTAGGAGGTGCCGCTGGAGATGGCAGGAGGCGCCGCAGGAGACGGCAGGAGGCGCCATAGGAGACGCCGCAGGAGACGCTGCAGGAGGCGCCGTAGGAGATGCCGCAGGAGATGCCGCAGTAGGCGCCGCAGGAGACGCCGCAGGAGGCACCACAGGAAGCGCCGCAGGAGACGCTGCAGAAGGTGTTATGGGTTTAGTTTTTTGTTATTGTGGATCTGGTTATCTGGGTGACTTACTGGTACTTGATGATCATTTGATATTTATGGATCCAGTTTGAAAATTTATGAAAAGTGGTCCTTGAAGGAAAAGAAGTAGGGGGTTGTAGCTCCCTTCCAGGAGAGACTGGAAAACGAGAGAGAGTTGTAGCTCTCTGTAGGTTGCAGCCTGCGTACTGGTAAAGGACTGCACCAGTACAAGACCATTGTAAAAGGGTTTCTAATTTGAAAGAAGATAGAGACATATTGCAGCAGGTGGTTTTCACCCACATTGGGTTTCCACCTTATATCTGGTGTTCTTTGATGTGACTGTCTGTTTTTCTTGTTGATGCTCATTGTTTATGGTACTGATATGAAAAAATAATTCAAAGTATAAATAAGGAAGAATTGTTAAAAGGACTAGATAATACTGATTCACCCCCCCTCTCAGTATTATTTTCAACATTGTTCCTTTTGGAAAGGGAACAACAAAAATCACAAGTGGTTGTTCCTTTTGGAAAATGAATAGTTAAAATCACAAGTGTTGTCCCTTTTGGAAAAGGAACAACAAAAATCAAAATTGTTGTTCCTTTTGGAAAAGGAACAGAAAAAATCACAAGTGTTGTTCCTTTTGGAAAAAGGAACAGCAAAAATCACAACTGTTGTTCTTTTTGGAAAAGGAACAGCAAAAATCACAAGTGCTATCCCTTTTGGAAAAGGAACAAAAAAAATCACAAGTGCTGTCCCTTTTGGAAAAGGAACAAAAAAAATCACAAGTGCTATCCCTTTTGGAAAAGGAACAACAAAAATCACAAGTGTTGTCCCTTTTGGAAAAGGAACAGCAAAAATCACAAGTGTTGTTCCTTTTGGAAAAGGAACAACAAAAATCACAAGTGTTGTTTCTTTTGGAAAAGGAACAACAAAAATAAAAAATGTTGTTCCTTTTGGAAAAGGAACAACAAAAATCAAAAGTGTTATTCCTCTTAAAAAAAGGAACATTAGAAGTAACAAGACATGTTGCAAAGATATGTAAAAAAAATAATTCGAGAAGTTATATACAAATTGTAAATAAAAGTAAATTTCTTAGTGAGTTACAGGTGGGGAAGACTTGTCTTCCTCCCCTAAGATCTCCATTTTTGAATCTTGGCGTAGTTGTTGGCAGAAGGACTCCCGAGTAAGTGGTTTGCGACAAAGATGGACTCGATGGCTGTTTGCCTTAAAGGTATATCCAGAACCATCAATATTAATCAGTGTAAGGGTACCATTGTCATGTACTTTCTGAATTTCATATGGTCCCAACCAACGAGTCTGGAGTTTGTCGGGGAAGTCCTGAAGTCTAGAGTCATATAAAGGAGCCCAGTCTCCTTCATGGAAGACTCTGTTTTTAATGAGAGCATCATGCCATTTAGCTCTCTGTTGTTGTATCAGGGAAGTGTGTTGAAGTGAAGAGAGCCTAATTTCATCTAGCTCATTAATTTGTTGTAGTCGATTAGTTTGTGCCTCAGTTAAGTCTAAACCAACTTCTTGTGTTGTTCGTAATGTCTGGATTTGAAATTATATAGGAAAGATAGGTTGTTTTCCGAACATTAGTTGGTAAGCTGAGTGACCAGGGGTGCTTCTCCATGTTGTTCTATAAGCCCACAGTGCTTCTGGTAGTCTTCCAGCCCAATCACGTCTATGTGATGCAACTGTTTTTGTTAGAATCATTTCTATTATTTTGTTGCTGCTTTCTACTTTCCCATTTGCCTGTGGGTGATATGGGGTGGTAATTTTATGCTGAACGTGATAATTTTTGAGTGTTGCCGCTATTCTGTTCCCAGCAAACTGTGGCTCTCCATCTGTAATTATCTCTCTAGGGAGTCCATAGCGCACAAATAGATGGAGCAGGAACTGTATAACAGATTCTTCTGTAGCTCTAGGCAAGGCCTTTGCTTCAACCCACTTGGTGATGTATTCTGTTGCCACCAAAATGTATGTTTTTTGGTTTGATGGTGGGTTGATTGGTCCCATGAAATCAAGAGCCCAACGCTCAAATGGTTTGATGACTAATTTTGGTTTCAAAGGCATCTCATTCGAGTGACTAGGGCGTCCCGCTCTCTGGCAACTGTCACATGCTTGGAAAAATTTCTTTGCATCTTTAAAAATCGTGGGCCAATAATACCTTGTGTGTAATACTTTATGTGTAGTCTTGCAATCAGCGAAATGTCCACCACATGGTTGGTCATGGCATGCTTTCAATATATCAAAAATTTCATCTTGTCGAACGCATCTCCTGATTTGCATGTCTGCCCCTGTGTGAAACAAATAGCCCCCAATCCAGGAAAATCTAGTACTTCGCTGGACAATCTGTTTTCGCTCATTAGGGGTTAGATGGTTTGGTAACTTACCTACTGCTACGTAATTGGCGACATCAACATACCAGGGTGTTTGAATAGCAATAGCAAAGAGATGCTCATCTGTAAACTGATCTTCAACTGTTGCTGCATCGACTGGTTTTGGCATTCTTGAGAGGAAAATCAGCTGTCGGGTTTTCTTTCCCGGGTCGATTCTTGATTATAATATCAAATTCCTGCAATAAAATCAGCCATCTAGTTATTCTGCCATTTGTAATAGGCTTGTTTTCTAAGTATTTTATAGCAGAATGATTTGTGTACAAAATAACAGGATATCCAGTGATGTAATGTCTGAATTTATTGACAACATGTATAACAGCTAGAAATTCTTTTTCAGTGACAGTATAATTTAATTCAGCAGGGGATAGGTTTTTGCTAATGTAATAAATTGCATATTGTTTTCTATCCTCCTCCTGTCCAAGGACCACTCCAATGGCTTTATCTGAGGCATCAGATGATATCTGGAATGGCAAATCCCAATTTGGTCCCCAAAGGACTGGGGCTGTAGATACGAGATTCTTCAAATCGTTGAAAGCACGTTCACATTTTTCTGTCCAAAGGAAATCAATATTACCAGTTAGTGCAAACAATGGTGCAGCAATACATGAATAATGTTCTATAAATCTTCTGTAATAATCAGAGAATCCAAGAAAGCTACGTACCTCTGTTTGAGTAGTGGGAGTAGGAATAAGCAAAAGTATTTGGATTTTGGCTGGGTCTACCTGAATGCTAGCTGCTGAAATATAGTTTCCTAAAATAAGTCCTCCCATCATCATCATGTAGCATTTTTCATGGCTTAAACAAAGCCTGGTAGCTATGCAACATTGTAGGAGTTTTTCTAGTGTCTCTAATGCTGGATCAAACTCATCTCCGTATGGAGTAAAGTCATCCTATATACTTCCAGTCCTTCATTTATTAGATCTGCAAAAATGCTAAGGATAGCCCTTTGGAATGTGGCAGGGGCATTACATAAACCAAAAGGTAAAACTCGATAGGCGAATGTTCCCCAAGGACACGTAAAAGTAGTTTTGTCCTGATCTTCAGGGGCAATCTGTATTTGGTTATACCCACTGAAGCCGTCGAGAAAAGAAAATAATTTCTTCCCTGCCAAAGTGTCCAATACTTGATCGATGAATGGGAGAGGAAAGTGATCTTTCTGCATTGCCTTATTTAGCTCCCTATAGTCCACGCAGATTCTCCACTTCCCATTCTTTTTCGGTACCACCACAAGCGGAGAGACCCATTTACTATTAGAGATAGGGTAGATAAAGTTAACATCTAGAAGTTTTTGAAGCTCAGCTTTTACTACTTCTTTTAGATGAGGATTTAGCCTTCTCTAAGGTTGTCTAACACGTCTTGCATCATTTTCTATGTAGATGTGGTGTGTACACAATTGAGGATCAATTCCTTTCATATCAGGGTAATCCCATGCAAATGCTTCTTTATATTTTCTTAAGATATGGATGAGTTTTTTTTCTTGTTCAGGTGTAAGGTCGGCGTTAATGTTTAAGGTCTTTCCAGGTTCAATTTCCACAATTTTACTATGTGAAACTGAAGTGACAGGGATCGTGTGATCATGTGCATCTTTCAGAGGTTCCTCTTCTACTTCGTTATCAAATGATGCTTTTATCATATGACACTGGGTATGAGATGTGAGTTCAGTTTGACTAATAAAATTGCTGATGGCATCATCTTCTGGTTGGTCTTTGAACTCTAGTGCTTCTTGTATAGTTAATGGAGATCTAATGTTGTCAGTAAGATATGATACAGGGTGTCTATTAGTTTTAACTATTGTGATGCTTGGCTGCGCTGGGGGATATAGTACTAAATTCTTGATATCCGCCCCCTTGGTTATGATCATGTTCTGTTGCCGACAGCCGATATAGGCATCAGCGGTAGCGAGCCAAGGTCTTCCTAAGATCAATGGATGCCCATCAAGTCAGGTTTTATGGTTTATTATCAGAAAATCAGTTGGGTATTCCCAGGAGTCAACCGAGACCATGACATCATGCAGTATGCCTTCCGGTCTAACCACGGACCGATTAGCCAATTCTAGCAGAGTTGAAGTGGGTTCTGCAGATGTAATACCTAGCTTTTGGAAAGTAGCAGTTTTCAATATATTGATTGAAGCTCCAAGATCAACTAAAGCATTGGTTAAGGTTTGACCATAAATTTGAACAGTTACTATTGGATTTCCTGGGTCTTCATACTTAATAGGTGTTTCCTTTCCTGATAATAAGTCAGATAAAGTACCCACTACTTGAACTCTTGGATTATCTATTATATTCCTTCTCGGTCTTTTTATGCACAATTCTTTAATAGTTTTTGCATATATCGGGATGTCTTGAATGGCCTAAAGGAATGGAATTTTTATGTACAAATTTTGTAATTCTCCCAGAATGTCGAAATTAGGTTGTTGTATAGGTCGAGGTATGACTAAACGTTCTGGGAACGGGGGAGAGGATGTGTTTGCTTGATTCTGAGTTTGTTGTCTATTTACATCCTCTTCTTGTGATAGATGTTCTCTAGGCAACTGCTCTTCAATCTGAACTGTTTTATTTCCCTCTGTTTGGATAATATGCCCAGATCTTAGTTGAAGATCATTGCACTCCCTCAGATCGGGTCCTCCTTCTGGTGTTTCTAAAATTTGGAGTGCTTGGACCGGTCTGTTATTTGGATTAGGATTGGGCTAGGCTGGGAGTTGGGGTCTCAGATTAGATTGGGGGTTTTGCTGTAAAGGTGGCAGTGTAGGTTGAGGGAAAGGAATATTTCCTACTGGCTGCTGTGTTGGTCTCTGCCAGTTAGTCTACCAGACTGAACCTTGTGAAGTGGGGGGAGTCCATTGTGGTGGGTATGGGTTGTTTTGCCAGTATGGTGGGGGATAAGGAGGATTCGACCAATCAGATTGGCTTGTCTGATTTAGCCATGGGTTTGCAGAAGGGTACGATTGTGATGACCAATTTGGAAATGGGGGTTGAAACTAACTTTTCCATGTATTATACTATTGAGTATTGTACTGCGGATACTGAAAAGAAGAAGTTGGGTTTGAAAACATACCAGTTTGTCGCGGCTACCACTGATGACGCTTGTTGAGTAGATATGCTGCCTCTAGTTCTCCTTCTGCTTCCTTGCATATCGCTTTCAGTCTAGGTAATGAGGCACAACTTTCTGTAGAGTGATCCCTTGTGCAAATGGCGCATGTCTGAACTGTATCTAGTGGGCACTCCTTATGGTTATGCTTCCTCCTGCACCTGGGGCAGAAGATTGCCAAATTCTGTTTTGCCTCCATTTGTTTCTGCTTAGCCTGCAAAACGTCTAGTTGTGTAGTCAGTGTTCCTAGTATATCAGTTTTAAAATTTTCAAATAAATTTCCAATTTCCACACGTGTTACTCCTTCTGATGAAATTTTGTTTTCTCGTGCAAATCGATCATGTTCTGCTAGTTTGATTCATGTACTACCTCTCGAACTCCTGATACATAGATCAATTATGTTAGCAAAAATTTCCAGATAAATATCCCCTTTCCCCATAATGTTTAATGTTTCAATCCATTGTTCTTTCATGCCCCTTATTAATGTTGTTTTCAACACATTATCAGGTAGAGGCAGCAATGCATAAGGGGATCTTTGCAGATTATACTTGAAACGTTCCACATATTATTCTAATGTTTCATTTGGTCTAGCTATCATCTAAAATATTTCATCTTTTAGTTCTCTAGACCTATAGTAGTCTTGATATTTCTTTAGAAAAGATTCTTTCATTTTTTCCCAGTTATTTGTAACTCCACCACCTAATCCCATAAACCATCTTAAAGCTGCCCCTTTCAAATTAGAGGGGAACAATTTTAGTTTCTGGGGGTCAGTGGTGTAATCATATCCCCTGCATGGTACATCAAATTCAAATAAGAATGCATCCAGGTCCTCTGATGTAAGTCTGTGAAATGTAGGGATGTGTTGAAGGGGTATTGCTTTCATCAGAGCATTTGCTGCAGAATCCACTATGGGGTATTGTAATGTAGAAGTTTGGGTGTTTGGTGGATTTTGAGCCATTAGGTCAAATATATTCCAATAACCTTCTGGAATATCTGCGAGGGTATTCCTAGATTGAGGAGGAATGTTTTCAATAGGAACAGTTTTAATAGCACTTCCTTTATCCAGGATTTCTATATGAGGAAATAGAGTGTCTTCAATAATAATTTTTACCGCGCTCCCCTTGTCTGGGCTACTCAATGGCTGAGTTATCCTAGGAGGAGATCTTGGCTCCCAAATTTCCCCTGTTTCCTCTTCTCCTTCATAAAGATTACTGAGATTCCCTTCTTGCAGTCGTTCTGGAATAGAATTTTCAATTTTGTGAAAGTCCTGTTCGTCAGTCTGACTACGCACCTCAGCAAAGGCTTCAGATGGTGAGCCTGAGGCCTGAAGGGAACTAGTAGGCTGTTCGGAAGTAACTTTCCTGAGTCCTACTAAAGGATGAGATTCGTCTTTCTTATAGATTTCGTCTATCAATATTGATCGACCAAGGGTCACCGGTCCCTTAGCTTTTTCTGGCTTGGGTAACGGTTTGGGATTTTTCTCCGGCTTTTTCTGCTTAGTCATGCACTTAATTTAACTACTAAGTTTTAAGCAAATAACAGCAAATCTGTAGGAAGGTGGGCAAAGGAGTAGGGCTTTTACATGCTCCACACATATGTTCTTACCTTCTGTTTTCAAAACCCAATTCTTCCCTAGCAGGTTCGTACACTACTCTGAAAAAGACAAATGGCTACACGCTTTCCCCAGCAACGGCGCCAAAATGTAGAGCTATAAAAAGGGTCTCTTTCACCTCTAGTTACTTCACATTAATATGTCAATCCGGGAATGTCTGGTTATTTCAAAGAGTGTCTCAGTCTGAGGCTTAGCACTTGCCAGAGTAATGCTTGTAGTACAGCGATTCAAAGGCTACGAAAGTAAATTAATGCGAGCCTACAACTTACCTACTTCAAAAGACCAAATCAAACCACGTATTGCATCAGCCAAAGGTTCGAAAGCAATAACCCATCCTTTCCATAACTGATGAGAACAGATCAGAGGTCTGGGAGCCAAATAGCAGATGCTGGCTCACTACAGCCTGAGACCGTTCTTAATGAATAGAAATGAAATAGCAAGTAAAGGAAATAGCAATGGAATAGAATAGCACATCAGCCAAGGGCTCGGTAGCAATAACCCATCGCTTTCATAGCTGATGGGTGTAGATTAGAGGTCTGGGAGCCAAATAGCAGACGCTGGGCTCACTACAGCCTGAGACCATTCTTAATGAATAGAAATGAAACAGTAAGTAAAGGAAATAGCAATGGAATAGAACAACACATCAGCCAAGGTCTCGGTAGCAATAACCCATCCCTTTCATAGCTGATGGGGGTAGATCAGAGGTCTGGGAGCCAAATAGCAGATGCTGGGGCTCACTACAGCCTGAGACTGTCCTTAAGAAACAACAAATTAGCAATCTGGAAATGGAACAACAATTGAAATGGAACAGCAAATAAATGAAATAGCAAACAAATGGAATAGCAAATAAATGGAACAACAAATAAATGGAATATCAGTAAATGGAACATAAATTTAGAAATGGAATAGCAATTGAAATAAGCAGTAACCAAGTTCCTCAAGCTGTAATTCTATTTAATATTTCCAACCAAAACATCAATCCTTCAATCTTAAAAGATGTACACAGACGACGGAACAACACTATCGATCAAGACCTTAGAAACACAACATACTCAATCTGCTTCTGTTATTGACCTCAATAAATGCATACGATTGCATCTCAAGATGAAGAATAGTAACATTCAGTAATCATGTAAAAACAGACCTTCCAAAATAACTTGTTATAATGCTAAACACAATCGTAATGAGCTCTGTAATGGAGTGACAGTGTCCTGTAGAGATTTAATCAATACTCAAAGGATTGGTAAAATGACACAACGTCAATATAAAGTTCATGAACATAAGGCGAGTTAAACATAATAGAGCATGTAATATAATATTCTTAAAACGCAGCAGATTACCAGATTACGTCTATGAACAAACCACATAGAAACCACGTGTAATGGTACAAGAGCAAGTGTCCTCCAGGGTCGGGCCCTTAGCCTCTAGGGGTACACCACTTGAGATAGATCTAGGCTCAAAGATAAAAGAGTAAACAAGTCTATATTAAGGCATGAAATAAAATTACAGGAACTCAAGTCTTCAAGAGAACATAAAGATCATAGTCCTGGTCTTCCTTAAAAGAAATTACATAAAGAACCTCCCGGTAGCCAGCAATGATATCCCTTTTATAAGGAAGATGGCAAAGATATCTGGATACAAAAAATGGATAAACTAGCAATCCCTCATGATCTAAGATGCTGAGGGATTCGTAGAATCGTTAATACTGCGTCACTTCTTTCCTTTTATGCTCTGTGCTAGTATCTCCGCGTCCTTTCCTGGGTTGATCCATTTTGATGTAGTTCACTTCTAGTCTCCCGTCAAAGGGACAACAATTAGCTCATCCTTGTCTTTACTTTTGGAATGGCCACCTTCCATTTTTCCTCCCTCCTGCACATACAAATGACGATTGTTAGTGTTTCTCATTAATCTTTCATGTTTCGTTATAAATCCTTATCATTATTTAAATTTCCCATGCAAAAGGCTCTTGAGTTCTAATGAAAAGATACCAAAATGACCATTTAAACATACCTTCCTTGGGACTCCATAGGGAGCTTAGCAAATCCACATGTAAATAAAAAACCTGTGTTTAGAAATGTAGAATTTAAAAAAAGAAAAGGCACCCCACCTAGAAGCACTACAGGAAGTATGGTGTATAAAGTGTAGAAGTCAGGGTCATGACAAGGATCATTGTCCAATCTTTGCGAACTATGTGGCAACGAGGGGACCAACACAGTAACGATTAGAGGCACAAGCAGGGCCAAGCATGGCACCCTCACTCTGGTGCATAATCTATCAGGTGGGAGGAAAGCAAAACACGGACAACTGTCAACTACTACAAAAATTTAACCAGATCCACTAGCAGCTATTTTGCAACTTTTGTAGATCAGTGGGCCACGAGGAACAAGACTGTCGTAGTTCTCAATTATGGATGGACCAGTCGTCTACCTACAGAATAAAGATTGAAGCGTGAAGTAAGGATCCAGTCGTGGTGATAGTGCACAGTGGGTTCTAGGGACATGGATTAGGACGGGGAGGGATGGTGCGAGGAAGGGGTCGCGGGTAGCTTATCTGTTACAACTACGATGGAACAAGACACTACACGTGAGACTATACCAACCTGACTAGAATATCGTGCCTTTACTGTGAACAGATTGATCATGAAATGATAGGTTGCCCCACATTGATAGCATAGATACGAGAGAAGACAGTAGCGCAACCTATGATGATGCGAAACTTCCAAATGATGAGGGCCGAACCATGCGAGGAAGAGCCCAACATAAACATGGTACTCAGAGGTGGTGCAGCTACAAGGGAGTCTAAGAGGAAAGTAAACAAGGATGATGTCAAGGTTCGTAAGGAGACAGATCTGGAAGCTAGGAAGAGCTTCGCGGAGGTCTCTACCCTAGGTAGTAAGGATCCACCCGAACTAGAAAGGGATCCCTTAATGCTAACTACCATTTTAGAGACATGCATGAAATTGCTTCACGATAATAAGGTGGTTAAAGGACTGCAAGAATTGATAAATAGGTGCACAGGGTCTGATGCAAGTGTACTACCTAAATAGACTTGGGAACGCATGGGCAATCTCAGATTACAATGGTCTCCTATTAAATTGGGAATGGCGAATCAACAGAAGATCCTGCCTATGGGAAGACTACAAGGAATTACAGTAGACATAGAAGGTGTGAGCACCTGAACGGACTTTGAGGTAATAGAAATCGTGGATGAAAGTAGCTCTTACCTGGCATTGTTAGGGATAGATTGGGCCACCGATATGAATGGGGTTATTAATTTAAAGAAGTGGAAAATGATATTTGAGAAGAAGTCACTCCACATAGTCATTCCGCTAGACCCGGCTGAAGGACCACATTACACTTAAACTGTGTGCGATGAAGGAAGTGATGATGAGCTAGATTGTATCTACAAAATTACTACATGAAATCAAGATTGTGTCAATCCAACTGTGGAAGGAAGAATATTATGGGCCATGCAGAGTCCTACGTCGAAGATTCAAATGAGGAGGACGAGCGGTGGCATAATCAGTTAAACAAAGCAACCACGTTAAACTGCAATATGATGACTAAGTCATTGTATTGCATCAGAGCTCAAGATCGCAAACTACTAATGTATGATGGGCTGATAATAGTAGATGAATTCCTGACCATATTTGAATGCGTGGTTCCAGAGCACCAATGGATTGATGCGTTAAGATGGGATTTGTGTGCTGTTATCACTTAGGTTTTTCCAAAAGTTGTAAGAAAGGGAAAGGAGGCCGAGGTAACCACAAACCAATCTTTTAGATACAAATTCTAGCCAACCTGCATCCAGAGAGGGCTATCTCTTTAAGTTTTAGCTTTGTTTTTTAAAGATATTAGGCTAGTTGTGAAGTTGAGGAGTTTTGTTTGAGTTTGGGTGGTGAGATTCAATAGCAAAGGGATAAGACTGACTAGTTTAGGCCATTGGGCTAATGGAGTCAATGAAGATGGCTTAATTGGACTTGGTTTCTTAACAAAGGATGGTTTCACAGGGCAAGATAATCTAACAGAGAACAAACAATGGTTTTGGAATAAATGGAAAGTTTTCAAAATGGGTGAAGGGCAATTAAGAATCCTTCAACCTATTTGAAAAGATGAAATTAGAATTGATTACTTATAAAAAGCAATTGAGTATTCTTTATATAATAATCAAAGTGATAGAACTACAAAATAGAAGCAATTAAGATTTCACTATTTATTCTAACTCAGAAGAAAACGTAGAGAGTAATACGTTTTGAAGACAGAGTGCAATCAAGCATATTTTGAATTACTCATTTTTGTTTATCATTCAGATATGAACAAAGATGATATAAGAAAGAAGGAAAACTTTAAAACATAAGGTATAGATGACTTATTGATCTGTAGTTTGATTCAAGAAAACTATGAAAAGTTATTTTCCTTAATTCTTCATCGAGCAAGCCATACAAAAATTTGATCCAATTAGCACCTTATTCCAAAAAGCCAATATTACAGCAATGTATATCAATCCACCTTCAATAATCCAATTGAGGGAGTATTTATACATAATACTTACATAAAATATATCATAACAGAGTGAGATATATTTTAGTGACGACTAATCATTTTTACAAGAAAATAGAGACAACTAGTCTCGAAGATAGGAGAAAGGTAAACTGATGTTGTGCTATTTCTTTTTGTGTTGAGTGTGCTAGAGGCAGGTTCTTTTATTTGGCTTGCTGCTGTCTTCTTTAGTAACTTCATGCTGGATATCATGTTTTGACCAATACTCTTTACCTATTCTGATACACTTTGACCTATTTGATCCCTATTCACCTTTGTTTATCTTACTATGATAAATAGCTCAAAATTTACATTTACCCAAGACAAAATTTACAAAATTTCTAACATGTCTTCCCACCACTTTTGCTCCGACAATTTGTGCTTTGGAAGCTTCCTCAGAGTTTCATTACTCTCTTTATATCTGAGAAAGCTAGGCTAGATTGTGAATAAGTGTTTTGCCTCATGCTCAATATACAATAAGTTCTCTAAGCTGTCATAGAAAACTCGGCCTGCGGGGAGTGCTTTTATTCCTAATGCACTTGTTAATGAGGTTCCTTTATTTTTAGCATACTTATTCAACTTGTCTACATAATCAATATGCTTCATTAATTTGTCATCAATGACCAAAGGACTTGGTAGCCTTTATTGTACAAAATTGTGAACTGCTCCATAAAAGAATTAATTTCCACCTACATATCCTGGCTCCTTTTCTCTATGTTCTACATTAAAGTTCTCTTGGTTAGAACCCTTTTGATTTCCAAAATGGTGTCTGTTCTATGTAAGATTCCAAGTTCTTCCAATTGCTCTCTTCTTCTGTTATTCAAAAAATGTATAAGCCTGTTGGCTTCATCTGGCATTTGTCCTAACAAAGCTCTTGTCTTCTGAATTTCTTTCTGTGCTACTTTCACTAAATCAATCTGTTCATAGATCACTTCGATAGATGGCCACACATCATTTATAGTTTTAATGATGTTAGACCAAAGGATTTTCTTGATCTCTGCTAAGGGCTTATCAAAAGTGATCTCTTGTCTAATATTTTCACTTTAATTTCTAAGGCTTTAATCTTCCTAGTTTTGTCCACAACACTTATTTTGCAGATATCATAATTTCTCTCTACGTTAGCCAATATCACTTTTACCTGTTTCAAGTTTGAAACTTGTAATATCATTTCTTCCATGGACTTTATTAGTTCTTATGTGCTTAAATTAGCACTGCTGCCTAGTGTTGTTCCTGTTGTTGATGTACCTGTTGCAATTGTACCTGTGATTACCTCTGTTGTGGCTGTTGGCACATTTGGAGCTAATGTTGTTCCGAGTGTAGAGGGGACTACAATTGAGACTATGGGGATTACCTCAAGAGGCTGAGAGGTCAACTCTCCCTACTTTTCCTTCAGTGATTTTTCTAATGCCTACTCTGTATCATTCAATCTTTCATTGAGTTTCAAGAACAGATCCATCATATCCTCTTCAGATTTCTGTTATATAACTTTTATAGTTTGTGGATGACTTGAAGGAGGTAGCATCATCTATTTCCTCAGGGCAGCAATATCCTCTTCTTTTTTCTTGATTAGTGCCTTTATGCCTTTAGCATCTTTGGGATCATGTCCCAATTCCATGATGATTTCTTCTAATGATTTTATTTTGTTATCGTTAGCCAAAGAAGAGGCTTTCTCCAAGTGTAGTTGAGCAGTTGTATTGTCCAAGGAGTCTTGCAGCTTGTGGGCCAGCATAGCTTTGTCAGCCAGTGTGGAATAGACCATTTCCCCAGTCTGCTTGTGAAGTTCAATTTGGTCCATAGGATGAATATCTTTGGCTAAGACCTCCAAGTTTTCTCTGATGTAATCTGCTACTGATTGGGGTTGCTATACCTTCGGTTTAAAGTAACTCATTAACATATTTCCTTCTTTAATGTCATAGGTTGGCATTAATATCTACTGGTTTGTGGGGGCCATTTTCAAATATTGACTCTAAATTTGAAGTCTTACAGGATCATTTCTGGATTTTATCTCTGTAAATGTCTTCTTGATGTCTGAGGCATGTTTGCTTTGTGGCCTGGTGGATTATACTTCTACACTGTGTTGTCTTTCTAGCTCCTATCTTTGTGAGCTAGCATATGTTCCTCCCAATGGGGGAGTTTGATGACTAGGTGTTCTTTCAACTCTTAGAATATTTGTAGTTTCTTCAATGATTTCCTCTTCTGACAGAGGGTTGAATATTTGCCTCTTTTCTCCAGGCTCTCCTGTGGGTCCATTGATAGGTGTGGTGGTTTCTCTATCTCTCTTTTTATTTCTTTCCTCATTTAGAGGAGTTTGCAATGCTAGAATTTCCGTTGCTTTAGTTTGGGCTGGAGGAATTTGCACTTGACTCTGTTCTTTGGACATTCCAGGCTGATTTTACATTGTAGGCTGCTCTGTGGTCTCTATTTCTTCGCCTTTGGATGTTCTTGTAATTGGTATGTTGGCTTCCTGTGGAGACTGTTGAGAAGTTCCAACTGTGGATGTGCCAATTGCTGATTGTTGAGATAGCTTGAATGGTACATGTCCAAAAGAATCCAAATCAAGGGTTTTCTTAAGATCCTTCATAGAATTTTCCATGTTTTCCTATTCACTAACATCTTCTATGAGGGTCCCTTCTACCCATTCATCTAAGTTTGCAAACTGCTCTATTTCTGGGATCCTATGATGAATATAAACTATTAGTCTGGTATTTGTCCTTCTGTCACATATAAAACTATTGTCGTCATATGGTACCCACCTAAAAATCTTTCGTAGTCTAAGGTGATCTTCTAAAATTATTTTAGCTTCTCTCCATGCATCCCTGTTATTGATGAAAAAAGGGCGTAGCTGGTTTTTTATTCTTAACTGAGCTTTTTTATTGGCACCACAAAAATGGACTAAATCTGCATTTATGATTTTCTTGAAATACTCCAAGGCAAACAATCTCATGGGAACATACTTGGGTAGCTTGAAAGGGAAATATTCACACCCATATATCCTAATTTCTGTGTGATTTTTATACAGGTACCAGTCACCTATCCTATACTGCTTAGAGAGCTGGAGAATTTTCTTCATGTCACCACTGATTCTAGGAGGGGAAACTCCTATGAACAGAGAGGTTGTTGGATGTACAAATAAGTCAATGAACTCATTATAAGTGTAAGGGACTCTAGGGTATTATGAAATATTAAACTCCAAAATATGACAGATCTAGGATTCCCTTTGGTGTCTAGTTTTTTGACAGGGAATGGAATGTTATCTTATTGATAGTATAACATGAGATGATATATGAAAGAAGTATATTTGAAAACTCCTCTTTCCAAATTCATGAACTAATCATGGATTTTGTTGGCAATATAAGAGGCATAGTTATATCTGACAGCAGGGGGCTGTCTAGGACTGAAGATTGATAGTAACACTAGGGTAATATCATTAACATATTCACTGGAGTTGAATCCCATTATCAAGGATATCATGTCAACAATGAGTCTTCCAGTTTCAGTGAAGCAAGTTTGAAGATAAGGAGGTGGACCTTTGGGCTGGTAGTTTGGTAACGTGAAGGTTTGAGCAATATGGTTTATTTCTAATTGAGATAACTAAGGGGATTTTTCAAGTACATATCCCAGGGAAAGAGGAGCAAGGGGCTGAGTGGAGTGGAACCGTATCATTTCATTGATAGATTTAGCAGTTATGGGAAAAAGGATAGTTTGGAATGGGGAAATAACTGCTGTATGGACAAAGTCATAGTTGGCATAGCAATCATGAATTATCTCTGGGAAAACATGGACTGAGGGGAGGAAATACATGGGAAGGTTAGATTCCCATAGTCCAAAAATGCCAAACTTATTCAAATGACTATCTCTGATTTTTCAGAAGATTTTAAGATGGTTACTATCACCAGATAGATCTTTTATCTGAAAGTCTTTATTGGCGAGGAGTAGATAATATAAGTCTTTATGGGGTGCATTCATGGGTGCGACATTCAAGGCTACAAGGGTTTCCATCTTGGGTTCTTGTGTATTCAAAGTGAATTCGGGCTTTCTATGGGAAAATGGACCAAACAATAGGTTTGGGGTCTTTTCATGGCATTTACAAACCGTTCTTAACTTGAATTTGGCCTTCCCTGGTTGAATTCTCAGTAAAAAGCCACAATTGTAGGGTTGCAAGGTAAACTAGATAAATACCTGTGTTACAGAGGAAGACTATACAATGGCAGGTTGGTTGATAGGCTGTAAGCTCATTGTTGTAGTCTTTCTAGTCAAGTGGCAGTTGAGAGACTGGAACAGTGACCTCGGTCATTATTTTGCATGGGCGCTCGGGACGCAATGCATTACAGTGAAAATAACATTTTATTATTTTATTTAACAAAATTGAGGTTGGTAGGTCTTTTTTGCATTTACTGGGCGGATGACGTAAGCATGATGTGACTCTTTGTCATTATATGGAGGGTGGTAAGCAGTTTACATCGTACTGCTTTTGAGGCTGGCAGTTTTGGGCCAGGGCAAGCGATCATATTGGCAACGCGACCCGTGGTGGAGGTATGGGCAGAAAACCGCATAGTGATTGCAACTTAAAGTGTGGTCACCAAGGGGGGCGCGATATCACCATCGATCATTGGATGAAAAGGGGATGATCGGATGGCTGACGGGCATTGGAGATGGAGGGGAGTTATGTATGTAGGCCCGACATGTTTATTAATGCTTAAATCATATTGGGGTCAATTCTATTGATCGGGGTTGGTTATTAATTAGCCTAAAGGGTTAATTAATCCCATATAATGTGGCAAGGAAGGTTATTAATAAATTTCTGATAAATTTATTAATCCCTGTTAAACAAGATTTATGGTTATATTTAACCGGGGTGGGAATTATATAAAATGTCAGGGTTTTACATAGTTAAATAATATGGGGAATGGGTTAATTTTTTCGGGATTAAAATGGGAAAAGGGGTTTTGAAGTGATATTATGTATTTCTTAAGTAAAATAGGTTTTTCACTTAGGCAAACTTTATGAAATCAAATGAATGAGTAATAGATGATTTTGAGTACCTAGGCTTTTAGATCATTGAGCTAAGGGTCCAGTCCCTCCAGAAGTCAAAGAAATGCTCTAATCCCCTTTGATTTTCAAAGACCTTAATACTTAGGGGGAATTAGTGAAATATTTAGGAAAAAATGTGAACGAAATTTAGTTATTTAACCTTGTCTTGCTTGAACTGTGTCTAGTGTAATGTTTGCCTTACACTTGTGATAAAAGTAAAGATCAACACATTTAGAGACATAATTCATCACAAGTAATTCTGCAACACCATCTACCTACCCTACCTACTTTAGCGTGACATTTTTTCTTCTTTATTTGGGTGCACTTAGACTGGCAAACCCTTATCAATCTTCTTTTCTTTTACATGGTGAGCCTACCTAGGTCTACACTTATTACATCCAAGGGCTCAGATTAAACTATTGAGCTCCTTCTTATTTACTCTACCTATCAAGTTATCTGCCAAGATTAAACAGTTTGGTCAGATTTTATTCTCTATCTCTAAAACATGAAATTCAAATATGAATAAGCCAAGTTTAAGTAGTCTGGCTCTTCATCAATTGTGGCATAAGTTAACAATCTACACACAATTACTTATTACATAAAATGAAATAGTAGTGGCATTTAGATTTGCACACTTTCCAGGTCTATTTTTGTTTGGGGTTCATTTCTTTCACTTTTTTGACCATTTTATTCTTTTTACCCTTTGATTTTTCTTTTAGGGTATACCCTCTTTACATTTTTTAAAATTTTTTATTTGTTGACAATATGGAAAACATTTGCAACAAGAAAAGGTATGAACATATTACAGAGCTCATCAAGTCAATCATGAAATATGACACCTATTGGTATAGGAGCATAACACGTGTGACACCTGCACATTGGTGGGGCACACATGAAGGAACCCTCGTTGATTGGCGCGAATGCAGGTGCATGATGCAGATAAGATTTGGGAAGCTAGAACTACAAATAACTGAGAAATATGATGGACGTGATGACCCGCACAGGGACCTTACCAGATGGGTTCAAGCCTATGGACAAGAGCATCAACCAGAGTGGGTACACTTATTTTATCATACCCTGGATGTCATTCCAAGGAACTGGTTTACTGAAACCGAACTCCGACATGGTACAGGCAAATGAGATATCTTGCGTGAAGGATTTTTGTTAACATTCCTCTTTGAAGATCAATGGATGGAGACAGTGGATGACATGTTGCAGCTGGTCAAGGCTTCTATTTTCAAAATGCCACTGGAACCGAAAGAAATCATTCAGCTAGACTAGTTGCGATAGTTGAAATAGGCCCTAGAATGTTACAATGTGCAGGTAGAAGATGATGAGGACAACCCTAGAAACATCACTATTCCGGAAACAAAGGGGTCTCACGAGGTTCACAGACCAGCAATTAAGGATCCAGACATCACTGCACTGCTACAAACAAAATGAGTAAACATCAGAACGAAGGAAGAGCTGAAGTATGCAACACTTGGGGATTATTGGGATGATGCCATAGTGGAAAATGTCATCGAACTGCTTCGAGAGTATCAAGATTTATTCCTGACTAAAATCATGGAGTTAAAAGGGATTCTTGGTGACCTAGGAATGATGAAGATAACCATGAAGCCAAATGTGAAGCCAGTTAAACATCGACCTTACTGGTTGAATCCAAAATACAAAGTGAAGGTCCACGAATAGATGGACAAGATGCTTGCAACAGGAATAATTGAACCAATCGAGGAGTTCGACTGTGTAAGTCCTATGGTTGTGTAGGAGAAAAAATAGAAAGGTGAAATTTGCATCTACGTGGATCTCCAGAAGCTCAATGATGCATGTGTTAACAATCCATTTCCAATGCCCTTTATAGATGAGATACTAGAAAATGTGGGAGGACAAGAATCCTACTCCTTTACAGATGGCTTCTCGAGGTACTGTCAGATCAAGATTGTGTCGAAGGATATGAGTAAAGCAACGTTTGCTAGCGAATGTGGCTACTTTTAGTATATGGTATGGCCTTTGGACTAAAGAATGGTCCAGCGATATTCTCACGCATCATGGTAACTACCTTCAAGGAATTTATACGTAAGTTCTTAGAGGTATATCTTGATGATTGGACTATATTTGGGCTAGTTAGGAAACATACTGCGAGCTTATGATTAATGTTGGATACATGTCGATGACACCAGATTTCACTAAACATAAAGAAGTGTACTTTCCTCATCCGCTTCAGGAACTTGCTCGGCCATGTGGTCTATAGGCAAGGCTTCATGTGGATCGGACAAAGATTTTTGTTATAATCAATCTACAAGCACCGTGAAGTGTGAAGGAGCTACACACCACACTAGAACACACTGGTTACTATCAAAATTTCATCAAGAGAAATGTGCAAATCATGGTAGCGATGGAATAATTTTTGAAAAAGGACACTACTTATTGCTAGAATGAGGAATGTAACAAAAATCTGGAAATGCTCAAGGAAAAGATGGCATCAGCCCCTATCTTGTTCTTTCCAAAATGGGACATTGAATTTCATGTACATGTTGACACATCATGTATCGCGTTGGGCGCAGTACTCACAAAAGAATGAGCGGAAGGAATTGATCACCATATCGCTTTCGCAAGTTGATGATTATCCAAAGCTGAGAAGAACTACTCCACTACAAAGTGGGATGGACTAGCGATGGTGTACATGCTCCAGAAATACTACCACTACCTACTTGGAGGACACTTTAAGATGTAAACTGATCACTCTGTGCTCAAATACCTAGTGAATAAGCCTGTGTTAGGGGGGCACATTTGAATATGGTTGTTATTATTTCAAGAACATGATTTTGAAGTCATCAAAAAGCCAGGACATCTAAACGCAGGCCCAGATCACTTCTCCCATATTGAGAACGACGAAGAGCCTACAAACTTAGAGGAAAGACTACCGAATGCATAGTTGTATGTAGTACGACCATTTTGAGGATATAATCCACTTCTTAACCACAAGAACCATGCCAGAGAGATATTTTGTTCAGAAAAACAAATAGTTGGTGATATGCGCAGCAGATTTCACTGTTATTGTAAGACACCTCTACAAAATGGGCAATGAAAAAATATTATGTAGATATGTACCTGAATTCAAGAAAGGACAAATCACGGCCGAAGCACATGGGGGTGTTGCCAGAAGACATTATGCGGGCCGTGCCATAACACAGAATATTCTTTGCGCCAGACTATGGTGGCCAACTCTACATCAAGACTCGAAAGCATACTTTCAGGCTTGCGACATATGTCAAGGAATTGGGAAACCATTGCGGAGGGATGAAATGCCACTCAAGCCATAGATGATGCTGCAACCGTTTGAAAAATGGGTGATCAATGTTGTGGGGCCTATCACACCTCCAAGAAATACAAGGGCATGCTATATCATCACGACGATAGAATACTTAACCCAATGGGCAGAAGCAGAACCGGTTAAAGACTATACAACCATTGTAACTACGAAATTCTTGTTTGAGTATGCATTAACGCAATTTGGATATCCAAAAATTCTAATGAGCGAATGCAGAACACATTTTCTAAATGATACTATCAGCGCGCTCACTGAGGAATTTCATATATATTATCAAGAGAGTATGTCGTATCATCCGTAAGAAAATGGGACTCTTGAAGCATTTAACAAAATTTTGGAGACAACATTGACCAAGGTATGTAATGTGCAGCGAAATGATTGGGATTTGAACATATCTGTTGTGCTCTGGGCATACTGAACAATGTGCAGGAATTTGACAGGCAAGACCCCTTTCTAGTTAGTCTATAGCAAAGAAGTCATCATGCCAATGGAGTACATTGTCCCTAGTTTACGAATAGTAGCAGTGATAGGTATGGCTGACCACAGAGCTTTGGAAGAAAGGATTGCGCAACTAAAGATACTTGAAGAAGAGCGATTTTTGACAAGATTCAATTATCAAGTATAGAAGTAGTGAGAAAAATCCTGGCATGATCGCCATATCAAAATGCGCATGTTCAAAGCAAATGATCTAGTATTACTATACGACAGGAAGTTTGAGAAATTCGTTGGAAAACTTTGCATGCATTGGTTAGGACCCTATGTAGTTAAAGAAGTTACAGATTGAGGTGTAGTCCAGCTTGCCAAGCTCAATGGAGACCCCTTCCTAGGAAGAGTAAATGGCAGTTGCCTGAAGCTCTACACGGGCGGATTGACTGCCTGAATAACTACCCAAAGGATAGTCTCATCCCTCCAGCCAAT
Source organism: Pinus taeda (assembly GCA_000404065.3). Classification (NCBI taxonomy): domain Eukaryota; kingdom Viridiplantae; phylum Streptophyta; class Pinopsida; order Pinales; family Pinaceae; genus Pinus; species Pinus taeda. The sequence goes on from APFE031749512.1 coordinate 21,341, forward strand.
TGAAAGAGAGAGCGGGACGATAAAGCGGTCTGGGGGGAAGCTGCGTGACAATTAGGGTGCACATAGATTTGTTTTGTCACAAGGGTCACAATTGCATGGAAAAGGATGCACTACAACACTGAAAAGAAGAGAGGTGATCGTTGCTTCACTATTCATGACAAGATGTTTGAGTTATGGAAAAAGGGAGTGGATGGTGAGCAATTAAGAGATGCGGTATGAACCAGATCCGGAACGATTTGCCACAGGCTTAACATGAGGGCACTACAATAGGCGAGAGCCAATGAATTTGAATTTCGAAACACTTATAAATCATAGGGGGGCATCCACCGAATGAGCTGCGCTTTTGAGAATAGTAAGCTATTGTGCCTTCCCACTACTATGGAACTATTCATTATCTACGCTCAAGGGGTATGCCCGAGGGTTGTGATATGGCCATTGAAGATGCACGGATTTCTGAGGATCATAGTGTTGACAGCTATGAGCACCCCATAGAATGTAGGATCGACGGTCGGGGATGTACCAGAAATTTATAAACACAAAGCAGAACTAGTTCGGATGCCATTGCCTCACCCATGGGCAGATCAGTGAACCATAAAAGATAAGGGAACCGATGTAAACATGGAGACAAATGGTGGAATTGTAGTTAACAAGTCATCTCTGATGCACCTTGAAGACTGGGATCCCATGAACAACAACAATGGTCTTGCAAAATTGCAACACAAACTACAAAAGATAGTGCACATAAATGATACAAAATTGGAAAATGACTACGTTGGCACGAAGAGTTCCCATATGCGGCACCCCAGCTAGATTTAAAATCCTATGAGGGGGTGTTTTGTGTTAACCGAGCAAAGTAGAATGAGCATTATTGGTGGCATGAAGTGGTAGCGACAATGAAGGAGGAGCTGGAAGAAGCATTGAGGGAGATAAAGAGGGAGCTACAGAATGAAGTACGTCACTCACAGGAAGTTGAACCATGTAGCCTAGGCAGTGCATATCACCGCACCGATGAGTGACTCAGGATGAGTCACGATGATTGTGTTGGGGGCCTGTTGGGTAGCGTAGGTCCCGCATAACAGTTTTGGGGCGTAAAGCCTACAAGTTAGGATAATAATATTGTAAATCTCCGAAATATGTGGAGCGCAAAATGTAATAGGTCAAGTCAAAGGGTTGTCTGCCCAAGAAATAATATAGAATAATAGGAAGTAAGTCGGCCTGCCCATGGTCAGCAGACCATAGGAATGTATAAATAGAGTGAGGCTCTAAGGGTAGAAAGTAGTTCGTGTTGTGGATGAATCTTGGTGATATGGTTGGGTAAAGATAGTATTTTCTGCGTCTGTAAGTCTAAGTCATTGGTGTTGGTAGAAAGATAGAGGCTCTACAGCTGTGTGTGCAAAGGCCTGGTAGAGACCGCAGCTGTGTGCGCAGACCCCTGCGACTGAGTCCATAGGGCATATCTGGCTGTATTGGAAAAGAGTTGAATAAAGATAAGTTGATTCTCAAATACTGTGCTGCTTCTAAAATATTGTGGATATGGTTAATTTATGATTTAAATATATGTTTTCTCTGTGTGCTTATGCTTGTGTTCTGAGTTTATGCAAATCTATAGCATTTTCGGGTGTGCGCATTGGCTATCTCTATTAAATGTTTGCTTAATGACTGTAAGAAGTAGATTTGATCTATAGCAAACTCAATAATAATAAGTAGTAAGGATTTACCTTGTTCCAGATCTACACAGAAGCAGAGTGGCATGATGCCATAGAACGATACATGAATCCTTCAAACCGCATAAATACATCCCAAGGGTGTGCAAACCTGGTTCCAGCACCCTCCCCTGCTACCTATGGTGAGACCTCAATCTGTGCTTTTTGGACTGTTGCTGAAAGGGCCAATAGCTATGGGATTTTTTTGGCTAATAACTCTTCTGAACCTGGGTCAGGTTCCAATAAGCCAACAGGTACCCACAAACTAGGGAGTTACTGCAAAGAGGATAATGGTTGCAGTTCATTGAGAAATTTAGTGGTTTCCACAAAGAGGTAACCAAGAAATTTACACATTCCTTCGATGGAATGGAGACCAAAATTGGGGACATAAAGCTCATAGTAACGGAGTTTAAGATTGTTGAGTCCACTGAGTTACAAAAGCATGGGAAAAAATGGTTTAAAAACAGAGGGATTGATAGCAAGGACTGGAAGGTTTTCCTCAATAACCCAAACATGGACACAACAGTCTACAAAGAAGGTATTCCAAGCTCTACTCTTAAAAATAAATGGAGAAACTTATTGCTTGTTCTTCAGAAGTTTATCACTTGTGAGGGTAGTTTTGGACAAAATTACTTTTATCATGTTAGAATGATGATGCACTTCCTTGAGGATCTAGATGAATTGCCCCTATTTTTCTCTTGAATAGACTTAGAAAAATGGCTACAAATGTTTAGAAGAAAATTCAATCCATAGAAAACACCATGTACCATCATGGTTTGGTGAAAATATTGGTCAAATTTCACCTCCGAAGTACGGGGGATGACTGCAAAAGTTTCTTAACAAGGAACCACTTTGAGGAAAAATCCCCAGAAAAAATAAGTAGCAGCAAGGCCGTCAGGGGGAGAAAAAGAACCATAGAAATGATAAAAGGACAGGCACCTCAAACTTAGACAAAAGTAATAGAAGGAGAGTTTCCTATAGTAAATATTTTACAGATAATGAAGACAGGAAACCCTAGAATAAAGAAAGCTATCACAGGTAAAGAGGAACTATCACAAGCTAAAACCTCTCCTCTAAAACAGAAATGAAAGAATAAGAGGAGGAAAATGCAAAAAACACAAACCCCAGGGTTGAGAAGGAGAACAAGGTTGAGCACGACTCAACAAACAACCTCAGAAACTATAGGGCACATTAACCTTGAGGAAAATGAGCAAAATGGAAAGGATTCAACTCAAGAGAAACCAATAGAGAAAACTCCAATAGAGATTGAGCTAATACAGAAAACTCCAACAGAGATTTAGCCAATAGAGGATGAGCCAATTGGAAGCCCTAGGAAATCACCAAAAGGGTCACCAAGATCATCACCACGGCCTCACATCTCACATCTAAGAAGCTCCATATATAGTGTAGGTACTAACCCCACACAAAAAGAAATATACGATTACATAGATTCACTGGAAAGGAAAGCAACAAAAACAGAGGAGACCGTAGAGAGCCCTAGAGAAGGAAACAACAAGGTGAATGAGCAATCGGAGTCAAACATTTTGAAGTGGGAGATATTTCTATTAGAAACACTAAATCAATATCTTAAAAATGTAAATCAAGCCATAAAGGCATAGAGTGAGATACGGATCGCCAAGAGTGATAATCTAATCCTACATCTAAGCTTACGGTGTAAGAAAAACAAGAAGCTGGAGAAGGAGAACAGAATTATGCAAAGAGAGATAATCAATTTAAAGTACACAATCCTAATGAGGAAGCCTAGAATTCCAATCTCTTCCAAAAAGAAGAAAACAGTGAAGCAGGGGGATGACAAATAAGAGACACAAGCATAAGACAAGGAAGAAGTGTATGAGGACCTACAACATCTTGCATCTAGTGGAATGTAGTGTCTAAAGATTTTCCTACCATGACATCCTTTTGCCCAATAATCCTCTCTTTTTCATATATATTTACCACTTAATAAAGCCATATCTACTGGGTTTTGATGAAGGTATGCATTAGTATCTTTTCTTGTTCATATTCAGTTGTATACCCTACTGTTTTAATTAAAAGTTGTAATTAGCTACCGAATCAATCTGTTTCCGCAGCTAGTCCAAGATTTTGTAGTTGTCTTCATCGTTCACGAGGTTCCAGAGTTATAGGTTAGTAACAAAAGGTGTGAATGGATATAGGATGACTCCCTGATGGATACCTTCATATCCACTCGAAATTGGTTGCTAAAATATGCATAGGAGATCACGGCCAAACCTCGAGTCAACAGACTGAATAACACAGAACAGAACTTGAAATTAGTTGAAGCCTTATCATTTCGCTCTCGAAATAGTAGGACGGAGGTTTCATGTTATAAGTTTAGATAGGATTAAGAGATATTAGGCTTAGGATCTTCATACAATTATGCAAAGAGACCTACTATAAAGCTAATGGCCACACTGTTATTTGGGTGTGCACGGAATGATATGTTTTCTGAACAATTTGTGAATTTCGTGTCAATGAATTTGGTTTTTGCATGCAAGCGTTGTACAGATTTGAAGCTCTGAACTGCTATGTGGAGGGCCCCTATAAATAGTGCCAAGTTCTAATCAAATACAATATGATTCCTTCAATTATTCAATTGCTCTGTTTTGTGCGATAATTCTATATAATGATCTTGAATTGTTATCTACATAAGAACTTTAATTTGCTTTATACCTATATTAGACCATTATTTACTTTGTTTTATACATGGTACTACATAGTTATTTCCTTTGGTTATCATCCAACATAATTGAAGTGTGTTTAATTCATAGATGTTGCTTGGATTACTTTGTTTGAGAAAAAATTGAACAAGCAAGAGGACCTCTCCTAAACACTTGAGTTCAACAGTATTCCTTCATAGCTACTAGAGTAAGGTTTCATTTTGCACTTAGAGAATTAGGAGCTATATTGAAGAGATTTAAGATCAAATCCTAACAATCTACCCTAAGTAAAATCACCCTCACATCATCCACAAACTGATTGGATAGAGATTAATTCCTAGAAAACTTAATCAACATCGCTAAGAATTACAACACTGATACAATTGACAGACATCGCCCATCTTATGTTTACACAAAATACATAAAAACCTAGTAAGGAATTTCTAAGCACATATTGTGCACCTATAATTCATTAGTATACACACCCTGGTTAACAATTTATGATTGCCAATTCAAGGACATTGAATTGACCAAACACTCAGAAAGGTCAACATAGTGAAGGGTGACACTATACAGAAGTACTTGACCAAGTTCACAGAATGTCAGGATGAGCTCGGAAGTTTCAGTGTTACAATTTTTGAAGGCAAAATGATGAGCTTACCACTTCTAGGCCTTCCCAATAGATAACATAGTTACCACGACCTAGTTATTGGGAGGGAGAAGCTGCGAGGGTGTAAGAGGTTGTGGTTTGACTTAGTACAAGAAGCGATTCGGAAGAGTGCCATATATGGATCCTCATCCAAGCATAATAATGAGGAGAACCGTGCCTTAAATGGAAAGGTGAAGAAAGCGAAGGGGAATTCCTTCGATTCCAAATTATATTCTAATAAGGGTGACAAGAAAAAGGAATTCTCGAAGATTAAATGTTTTCACTATCAGTAGATGGGACACTATACCACAAAGTGTGCACACAAGAAGGCCGATAAGAAGCCCTTACAAGCAGTGGAAAATGAAGCTCTTGATTCAAAATTCAAACTATATTTCACCCTCATCACTTGAATGGTGACATCAGTGATGGGTAGTGTGTGGTACCTAGATAGGAGATCCTCATTCCATATGAACGAAAGCAAAGATTTATTTAGTGACTTGGAGGAAAAGGACCACCAGATGCACATCGGGATGGGTGATGATGGGATGTATAGCTCAACCCACATCAGTACACTTACCTTTCATAGGGAGTCTCACACTTCTCTCACATTAAAATATATCATGTATGTTCCAGTCTTGAAGAATAATTTGGTTTCAGTTTCCATTTTGGAGGACTGTGGCTACGATGTGATATTTAGAAACTGAAAGGCTTTCCTTCATCACATAGCCTGAGAACAAGTGAAGTGGATTGCACTTCGGGTGAAGAACCTCTACAAATTGGATGTACAATATTGTACTTCTTTGAGAACTAAAGAAAAGAAGGTGTAGAGAGAAGACATCAGTGAGTTATGATATAGAATATTGGGTGACTTGCACCATGAAGCTTTGAAGATCATGAAGAAAATTTCTATAGGACTTCCCAAGGGTACACTAGAGAATAGAGACATATGCAAAGGGTGTACATTGGGGAAGTATACAAAATATTCCTTTCATGATAAAGTCAATCGAACACAGGAAATCATTGATTCAGTCCACTCACATGTGTGTGGATTGTTCTCTACAGCCTCCATGGCCAAGCACAAGTATTATGTAATATTTGTTAATGATTTTTATCATAAGTGTTGGATTTTCTTCATGAAGAAGAAAGATTATATGTTTTCTAGATTGTATGAATTTAAAGCACTTGTCAAGAAATATAGGAAACTTAATTCTTTGAGAAGCGATAATGATGGAGAACATGTTTCGAGACTTTTGTGCATTAAAAGGCATTCGGAAGGATTTGATAACACCTCATAACCCACAAAAAAATTGGGTGGCTAAAAGGAAGAATAGAAGTATTGTGAGAGTTGCACGAGCAATGTTACATGATCAGGGCCTACTATTTCACTGGTGGGTTGAAGCATGCAACAAAACTATTTATTTGCAAATCAAAAGCCCTTGTCAAATAATCATAATGAGTACACAAGAAGAAGCTATTTAGCTAAGAAACCAGATGTGGCACACTTCAAGATCTTTGGTTCATTAGTATACTGTCATGTTACCAAAGATGCACATAAAAAGATAGAGCCAACAATCGAGTTGTGCATATTTGTGGGGTACATTGATCACCTCAAAACTATCGGGTGTACCTTCCATCCAACCAGATTACAATTGTTCATATAGATGTGAATTTTGACGAAGAGAAGTCAACGGGATGTTCCCTTTAGAGGAAGCTTCAGTTACATGCAAATGAGGAGCTTCTAGCTCTAAAGGAGGAACCTCAGGTTGATGTTGAAAACCCACAGGTAGAGGAGTAGAGAGTGGAAGAACCCACTCATTCAAAGACTTTTAGAGATGTAAGGAAATGCACCAAAGAGGCTGATAGGTTGATGCATGATTCTAGAGAGAATATGGGAGCACCCACATCACAACATAGGTAGAGGAGGTCACCGGATTGATACACTGGCTACATGGCTATGATGAGCGAGAGTGTAGAGGTTGAGCCATCCTCTTTCGAGGAAGCAGTGTAACAACTAGTATGGGTTGATTCCATGGTTGAGGAGTATGACTCCATTATCAGAAACATTGTTCAGGAAGTGGTTTGAAGTCCAGTAGACAAGTCAGTGGTGAGTTCTACATGGCTTTACAAGGTAAATTAAGTAGCAGATGGGAGTGTGTAGAAACACAAGGGTAAATTTGTGGCCAAAAGATTCTCTCAGGTGGAGGGAATTGATTAGGATGGGGCCTTTTCGCCAGTAGCAAGGTACTCTTTGTCAAGCAATAAAAAGGGTCTTTTTCACCTCTATTTACCCTACATTAATTATCAATCCAGGAACGATTTGTTATTTCAAAGAGTGTACTCAGTTTGAGGCGATCATTTGTCCGAGTAATGCTAGTATTATAATTCTTAAAATACAAGAGTAAATAGATGCTTGGAATAAAATCTACTTTTAGAAAGAAACTTAAAACTCAAATCGTGCACTCAAAAAGCTACAACAATGTATCAGTCAAGGTTACAGTAGTGGTAACTCTTCCCTTTGTAAACTGATGCAATTAAAATGCAATCAACGAAAAGATCATCAATTTGGGAACTGGAAACATATGTTAATGTTCACTACAGTTTCAGATCGTTCTGCACACCGAAGCAATGATAATTCAAATGACAAGAAATGGAACATCTACTAATCTATTTAATAGAAATTGAACAGCAAAGCCTTAACCTACAAGAACGAATGAAACAATAACTGTATCCTATGGGAATTGAGTAACAATATTTACTTTAGAAATCATTTGAACAGCAAACAGAAATAAGACAGCAAACTAATGGAAGTGAAATATGGAACAACAACTCAAATCAAATGTAAATGTAGAGCAAACCAGATCATATATTACACAGAGCACTCCTTTATTAAAATGAACAGCAATCTAAGCTTTGATATAACAAGTATGAATCTTGGGTATAAAGAAACAAAAATTGTGATCACGATGGAACAACAATCCCAAATGAATAGCAATCACGTCTAAGTGTAAACCATAGATAAATAGAGTAATACAAATTTATGAATATATAGCATTGTTACTCTGTAATCGAACAGTAATGGTAATCTGTAAGGAACAACAACGTTATATGATGATACCAATCATTAAAGGAACAATGATACGATATAAAGTTAGAACAAATAGCATAACATTCCTGTTGCAGAGAATAACACTACTTACTCAAGTAGAAACGAAATGTAACAAAACCGATATGTAAAATAGTATGGAACATTAGATTACTGAACAGAGTGGGTAAAAGAAATCAAACCACACACAAATCCAAAATAATTGTATAGGAGCAAGTGTTCCACCAGGTCCGAGCCCTTAGCCTCTAGGGATACGCTACTTAAGATTACTCTAGAATCAAAGATAGAACATCAACCAAAGTTTATATATTACGCATCGAAACAGAGTTACAATAATCACTCTTAGAGATAGTCGATGATCAAAGTTTCAATTACAACAATAATTTTCATAAAGACCACAATAGTTTTGTCCCTTGGGCTACTAATTCTACCTCCTCTTATAACAGTTGAGCAGAGATATCAATGATACAGCGAATCATTAAGTTAGCAATCCCTCAAGATAAAAGGACCCTAAGGGATTCACCATACTGTTACTTCTCAATTATCTTCTTCTTCTCTTATGCTGATTTGGTACCTCCTCTTCCTTTTCCTAGCTTATACACTATAATTTAGATTGCCTTGTTTGGATATGGTTCGGTGTCAAAGGGACAACAATTAACCTTGTCTTGTATTTTCCTTTAGAATGGTGATCTTCTGTTTTCTCCTTTTTCTGCATAGGAAAAGGGTAATTATTAGTCCTTTTACATTGCATACAATTATTCTTGATTCTATCATAATCTTTTGCCATATACTTATTTCATAATGTAAAGAGGTTATGAATTCAAGGAAAAGATGAAAAAGTGAGTCGTAATTACTCACCTTCTCAAGGGCTCAACACACCCCCCTACTTACCCTTTTTCATGCCTTCATGAAAATAGTATAATTGACATGCAAGGCACTGAGGGAATAGCAGGAGAAGGGATCTCATGAGGTGGTCTACAACCATGGTTGCTAGCTAGGAACTTGAAGAAATGTCTTGTCTGTCCTTCAGGCATTTCATATAAGGCTTGATATCCTAGTGCAGGGTGCCAAATAGTTGGACTTTTGAATCTACAGCCTAACCAAGATGGTCCTCTCAAAACGAGGTCACCATAGAGACTCAGGCAATCAACAACTAGCTTAAAGTTCTCATAATTAAATGGTTCTCAATTTTGGATGTTCAGATTAGATTCTGATATCGAAACTTAGTTGTTGTTATGGCAAGGTCTTTGATGGTAAAGAACTTCATATGGCTATTGTGTGGATAGGTCCTAATGCTTCGATTACTCCTTTAGTTCTGATTAGGCTCCTATGTTTATTCCATAATTGCTGTGGGTCTCTAGGTTCTCCTCTCACCCATAAGCCTAACCCATTTTCCTGTCTTTGAAAGACATTATAGGCTTTAAGACACTTTATTTGATTAACACCAAAAGAAATAAATTCCTATAGTTGGAAATCTCCCACAAAAGGGCCAGGGTTCTGATTTGTTTCTCGATCTAATACCAGATTGTGCAAATAGAATTCACATAACAGGTGCTGAAATTTCTCCCCATAGTGCTTAAAACAATTTATGAAGTCATCAATAGTGTTTATATCTATAGGGACTCCTTCTTTAACAACTATAATTTTCAATTGTAAATATCTTTCCATTAAAAACAAAGCATAATTCCTAGCAGGTGCCCTGCACGCTAGAACGTCAGTGTACAAATAGCATAGGGTATCCATTTGTTTGATGACTATATCTAGTCTATGAGTTACCTTTTTGACTCTTTCTTCCTCCTTTCGCCATCCTTCAAAGGCCTGGCTTTCAGATAAGTTAACGTCCCTCAGCTACTGTTGTAATTTCTCATACTTTTCTCGAGAGACAGTCTACTCTATAAGTTTCTCTATTGTCTGGTGGGTTTGCACCAAGTCATTTCATAGAGTTACTGTCCTCGAGTCACTATCCCAAATAGTAGTTGTAAGAAGAAGATTTACTTGAATCTTATTATTACATCATCTCATATTTATGGTTTGAATTTCCTTAGAGGATAGTGCCTCTATCTGAATTTCCTTGTCACGGGTTGATATATCATCTGTTTGTACTTCGACATAGGCAACAACCGAGTGTTGTTCCTTTCAGTTTTGATTGGAAAGTTGGTTGTGAGTCTTCTTAATCTTTTTCTTAAGGGGTTTTGTCTGAGCAGTTGTATGCTTTATCACAAAGTTCCCTTTTGTCTTCTTCTTCATTTTCAAAACCCTTATATGTTGCCGAAGTTTCTTAATCACATTAAGAAATCTTTGTTGTTCCTTTCGCAATCTTCTAATTTCTTCTATTTTCCTGGAAGGAATAGACATTTGTTTACTTAGGCTTGGACTTTGTTCCTAAAGTGTTGTGGCTTCCTCTTGTCCAATTTCCTTATCTTCTTCTCGTGTGACTTCTTCAGTGATATGTTGATCAGGTTGTGTAGGGATAGAAACCTTATCTTGCTTTGCTGCTTCCTGGGTAACCTCTTCTTCTACCCCTTCTTCATCATGAAATTCCTCTGGTGTGTTCTGCCTAGGAACATATTGTTCCTCTTCTTCCACATCATTCTCTTTCCTGGATATACTCTCATCATGAGCAGAGTGATCCTCTTCTCCTTTATCTTCATCACACAATTCTTCGGATGCACTTTTGTCATGAATAGAGTGCTCCTGCAGTCCTTCTTCAATGTGGGGGTTAAGTGGGCTATGAGCTTGGGCATATTCACCCATATTGGCTGGAATTTGTGCCAAATCATCTTCTTGGAGTGGGTTTTACAGTGGACTTCCACTGTGTTGCTCTGCTTCCTTGTCCTCCTAACTGGATTGTTTGGTCTCTTCCCCCAGTTCTTTATCATTCTCTTCCAATTAATTTTCGTTCTCCCCACCTTCCAATTGTGGGGGTTCTTTGTCTCTAGAGTCATGTATTTCTATAGGTTGACCACTGTCTTCCTAGCAATTCCTCGACATTCCCTTGATTCTTTCCAATCTAATAGATTTCCTTTGTTTCAGAGGTCTACTTGATGAACGGTATTATGTTTCTGTTTTGGGGCTGGCAAGGCGAGTCCTCTATCTATTGCAAAAGTCAGTTCCTCCCAACTGCTCTATTGTTGGGCAAGGCTGTGACTGATTATCAGCCATATTAAGCCATGGTGACTTACTACCAATTCTAAATGGCAAGACTTCTTCATGCTTCGGGTGACATCATGCAATGAAGAATTTAACAACACAGGGAAATTCACAGTGCACTTTTGTTTTAACACAGCTAAAATTTTAAGATGTTGTGGTCTTACCATGTCTTTCTTGCCATCACAAGTGATGTAGCTTTGGATAATCTTCCCCAATTCCACCCATGGCTCTCCTAAGGTTACCGGTAAAACTCCCTTCCCTTTTACAGTCTAGTTTTGCCCTTCATCTTGGAAGATTTTCACAGCGTCCCGCAATCTCACCTTTTTCAGGATCCACATTGATCCTGTCGCTGGCAGTCCTGAAACTTCTACAATTATGTCGTCAGTGAGTGTTATCTGTCTTCCTCTCACCATGGAATAATGTTCATGCAAGTTCTGTAAAAATTTAATTGCCACAGTTTCGTTGGATTGTTGTTTGCGGTTAAGATAAACTAGCCATCCTGGTCTTGCTAGGATCTCTCATGCGGCATCAGAAACTATCAATACCTGTGGCTGCCTGTGAATTAATATTCCTCCAATTGTTCGCAATCTATGAAAATGCAAGGATAATGATGGAACAACAAGCTATTCAAATCTTAGCTGGCTTTTAGAAAAGCATAGAGAAGATGTTGGAACAACAAGCTGTTCGAATTTCAAACTTACTGCTAGTTTTTGTAGAGTGAAACATGGAAATAACTTCAAAGTAACAAGCCATGCACATTGGAAAACAAAATACCGTTAAGCATTGCTATTGCTAAGTCATTAATTCTTCCAATTGGTGAGCTAACACATCTGTCAAAAAATTATGGGGATTACCTATGCTCCCCCCTGCATTGTGATAGGCCGTCCTTGGCCATCAAATGAAGGAACAACATGCTGAATTGCCATAGTATAGAGTCATTAAAGAACAGTGTATATAGAGATTCCATGTTTATAGTGACGAGGGGATTACCAAAATCGAGGCGCAACATAGAATCGTGTAATAAATAAGGAAGTGCCATGATATGATGTGAGAATTTGGAGGATAGGATAGCTGACGTGCACAAAAGTTCCAATGCAGTCATTATCAACTTTTTTCGTCATAATTGATGTGTAATTGATTTTCATGTTTCAAAGGTTTGGAAGGGGTATATACATAATCTCATTTGAACGATTTATAAAGATATAAGAAGAAGGGTTGTATAATTGCTATTGGTGTATAAGAAATCTGACTTCAATACCATCAACAGAGCTCTGTTGCCCACAGGTTTCCATAAGCTTGACATAGTTTTTTATTTCACCGTTGGTACCATAATCCTTTGTGTATGCATAGGAAAGTGCCATGCAATGTCAGAGTGGAGGCAATTATGCTGGCTTGGTAACCAAATGAATCAAAATGCCATTCACTAGGAAGGAGTTAAAGGTGGGAAAGTCGTCTCGTGATGAAACCTCTTGTTCCAACGACTTTTTATTTTTTTGTTGTGCCTCTTGGATCATATCCCTAGTGTGGTGGCCATAGTGGGAATGCCACTTCACTTTCTTCCTTATGATCATGTTATTTTGGGTCTTGATGAGACCCCCTATCCTTCATCTGACAAATCATGTTAGCAATCATATAAACATTTTTCTTTTTCTTATTTTTTCTTTTATATAGCACTTTTGCTATATATATAGAGGGTGGTTCAACACTGCTTAAGAGTAGGGATGGTGGAAGAAGTCTTAACATCTCAATAGGAAAAAAAAAATACCCTTATTCTTATGATCAAAGAGAATTATGGGGATTTAGAAAGAACCATACGATAAAAATAATCAATCATATCGGTATCAGTATAATAATGACAACAAAGTGATCAATAATTGTGTCCTTTCCTCTTTTCTTTTATCAATTCAAAGCACTTTCTTCTAAAGATAACGATTTTTTATGTAATTTTCTAATTTCTATATCCTCTAGTTTATGTGTTCATTGCATAGATGTATAGTTGTTCTTTAGATGACCATGACTTTCAAAAATGGTTTAAGTGATAAAACACACAAAGGAGAAAATGCACTCTAAAAAGATAGAACAAGGATCGCACACAAAATGGCGAAAATAAGCTTGAAACTGTTATTCATTGAAAGGAACAACAATTGTCCCTTAATTGGAACAACAAAGAAAACAGGTGAAAACACAAAAAAATGCAAAAATGTTGAAGTGTTATTCCTTCGGAAAGGAACAACAGAAAACGAAAGTGTTGTTCCTTTGGAAAGGAACAGTGGAAGATGAAAGTGTTGTTCCTTCGGAAAGGAATAGTAGAAGATGAAAGTGATGTTCCTTCAGAAAGGAACAACAAAAAAATGAAGGTGTTGTTCCTTTGGGAAGGAATAGAAAAATGAAAGTGATGTTCCTTCCGAAAGGAATAGAAAAAATGCAGAAGTGTTATTCCTTCAGAAAGGAACAGCAAAACGTAAAAGTGCTGTTTCTTCAAAAAGGAACAGTAAAACATGAAAGTGTTGTTCCATCAGAAAGGAACAACAAAAACGTGAAAGTGTTGTTCCTTCGAAAAGGAATAGTAAAACATGAATGTGTTGTTCCATCAGAAAGGAACAACAAAATGGCAGAAATGTTGTTCCTTCGGAAACGAATAGCAAAATGCAAAAGTGTTGTTCCTTCAAAAAGGAACAACAAAATGGTGAAATTGTTGTTCCTTCAGAAAGGAACAAGAAAATGAAAAAGTGTTGTTCCTTCGAAAAGGAACAACAAAATACAAAAGTGCTATTCCTTAAAAAAGGAACAGCAAAGTGGTGAAAACACTGTTTCTTGAAAAAGGAACAGCAACATGGTGAAAATTTTGTGCCTTCCAAAAGGAACAACAGAATGGAAAATATGCAGAAATGCAAAAATATGTATAGAAAGTAATTTACAGAAACAAAATCAAAAAAATATGTAAAAAATGTAAAAGCAATCAAACCACTTAATGAACCAAAGGTGGGGAATATTTCTCTTGCTCAACTAGAATCTGCATGTCAAATTCTTCGTGGAGTTGCTGGTAGAAGGATACCCGAGTGAGTGGTTTGTGGTATAATCAAAGTCGGTGGCCATTTGCCTTAAAGGTGTGTCCCAATCCATCAATGGTGGTTAAGGTAATGGTACCATTATCATGTACTTTTTGGATCTCGTATGGTTCGAGCCAGCGAGTCTGGAATTTCCTCGGAAAATCCTGGAACCTAGAATCATATAGGAGCACCCAATCTCCTTCCCGGAAGACTTTTTTTTGATGAGGGCATCATGCCATTTGGTTCTCTATTGTTGGATCAATGTAGTATGTTGGAGACCAGAGAGCTTGATTTCATCCAGCTCATTAATTTGCTATAGTATATTAATTTGGGCATCGTTCAAGTCTAGACCGACTTCTTGTGCTATTCTCAAGGTCTGTATTTCGAATTCGATTGGAAAGATGGGTTCCTTTCCAAATACTAGTTGATATGGTGAATAACCAATAGTGCTTATCCATGTTGTTTTGTATCCCCACAAGGCTTCAGGAAATCTCGTAGCCCAATCGCGTCTGTGTGACGCAGTTGTTTTTCTCAGTATTGCTTCTATTACTTTGTTAGTACTCTCTGCTTGGCCATTTTCCTGTGGGTGATATGGAGAACTAATTTTGTTCTGAATATGTTAGTTTTTCAATGCTGCAGCAATTTTATTACCAGCAAATTGTGGTCCTCCATCCATGATTATGTCTCTTGGGAGGCCATATCGCATGAATACGTGGAACAGGAACTAGATGATGGAATCCTTTGTAGCTCTTGCCAATGCCTCTGCTTCAACCCATTTGGTGACATATTCTATGGCTACCAAAATATATGTTTTTTGATTCGATGATGGATTGGTTGGGCCCACAAAATCGAGCACCCGACATTCAAATGGTTCAATAACTAGCTGTGAGTTCAGAGGCATCTCGCCGGACTGTCCAAGGCATCTTGTTCTTTGACAATTGTCATAGGCTTCAACAAATTTATTTGCATCTTTGAAGATTGTCGGCCAATAATATCCTATTTGTAGAACTTTCTGACTAGTTCTTTGATCTGCAAAATGTCTGCCACATGGTCTGTCATGACAGGCTTTCAGAATATAAAAATGTTCATCTTCACGGATGCATTTCCTGATTTTCATATCTACCCCTCTATGAAATAGGTAGCCATCAATCCAAGAAATCGGGTACTACGTTGAACAATCTTCTTTCGTTCATTGGGAGTTAGATGTTTTGGTAATTTTCTTACTGCTAGATAATTTGCTACATCAATATACCAGGGTGATTTGATGGTAATAGCGAACAAATATTTGTCTGGAAACTAATCCTCGACTACGGTTGCGTCCACTAGTTTCGGTATTCGTGAGAGAAAGTTAGCTACAAGGTTTTCTTTTCCAAGTCAGTATTTTATTGTGATATTGAATTCCTACAATAAAATCAACCATCTTGTTACTCTACCGTTTTTGATTGGTTTATTCGCTAAATATTTTATGGCACAGTGATCTGTGTATAAAACAATGGGATATCCAGTGATGTAATGCCTAAATTTATTTGCAACATCTATTACAGCTAAGAATTGTTTTTCCATAACAATATAGTTCAACTCAACAGGAGACAAGTTCTTGCTAATATAATAAATCGCATATGGTTTTCTGTCTTCTTCCTGCCCAAGGACTGCTCCAATAGTTGTGTCTGAGGCATCTGATGAAATTTGAAATGGCAGGTCCCAATTTGGACCTCTGAGTACTAGTGTTCTTAACACAAGCTTTTTTAAATCCTCAAAATCACGGTCACATTTATCTGTCCACACAAAGTCAGCATTCCTTGCTAGTGCGTATAGAGGTGTAGCAATGTCAGAAAAATGTTCTATAAATCTTCTATAATAACCAAACAATCCAAGGAAATTGTATGCCTCTTTCTGTGTGGTGGGAGTGGGTATTAACAAGATTATTTGAATTTTGGCTGGATCTACCTATATCCCAGCTGTTGAAATATAGTGACCTAGGATGAGGCCCTCAATCATCATCATATAGAAATTTTCATGGCTTAGGCAGAGTCTAGTAGCTATACATCGTTGGAGAACCTTTTCCAGTGTACCTAGTGCTAGGTCGAAATCATCTCCGTATGGTGTGAAATCATGGATATATAGTTCGAGCCCTTCATTTATTAAATCTAAAAAGATACTAAGGATAGCCCTTTGAAATGTGGTAGGGGCATTGCATAGACCAAAAGGTAAGACTCTGTAGGCAAACGTTCCCCAAGGACAGGTAAAAGTAGTTTTGTCTTGGTCTTCAAGGGCAATCTGAATTTGATTGTATCGAATGAAGCCATCCAAGAAAGAAAATTTCTTTCCTGCTAATGTATCTAATACCTGGCCAATAAATGGAAGGGGAAATTGGTATTTTTGGGTTGCTTTATTTAGTTCTCTGTAATCTACACAAATCCTCCACTTTCCATTCTTCTTCGGCACCACTACAAGTGGAGAGACCCATTTTCTATCGGAGATAGGATAAAGAAATTTTGCATATAAAAGTTTTTGTAGTTCATCTTTCATAATGTCTTTTAGATGACGGTTAAGTATTCTCTGAGCTTGGCGAATAGGTCTTGCATCTTTTTCTGTATAAATGTAGTGTGTACATAACTGGGGATCGATTCCCTTCATATCTGGATAATCCCATGCAAATGCTTCCTTATATTTTTTCAGTAGCTGGATCAGTTTCTATTCTTGTTCAAGAGCTAGGTTACTATTAATGTTTAAAGTTTTGCCTAGCTCAATCTCTACATTTTTGCTATTTGAAACAGAGGTAGTAGGTATCATCTGGTCATGAGTTTCTTTGAGAGAATATTCTTCCAATTCATTATCAAATGCTTCCTCTATCATGTGACATTGTATATGAGATCTAGATTCAGCTTGGTTAATAAAATTGTTAATAATATCATCTTTTGTTTGATCTTTGAAATCAAGGGCATCTTCTATAGTTAATGGGGATCTAATATTTTTGATAAGGTATGATACAGGATGTTTTTTAGTTTTTATTACTGTGATGCTTGGCTGGGCTAGAGGAGATAAGTCTAGATTTTTTATATTAGGCCCTCTAGTTATGGTCAAACTGCCTTGTTAGCAACCAATGTAAACATCAGCAGTTGCAAGCCAAGGTCTGCATAAGATTAATGGGTGTCCATCAAGTCAGCTTCTAGGGTTTATTATTAGAAAGTTGGAAGGATATTCCCAACAATCAACGGATACCATGACATCATGTAGCGCACCTTTCAGCCTAACCATTGATCGGTTAGCCAGTTCTAATAAAGTGGAGGTTGGTTTTACTGATGTAATGCCCAATTTTCGACAAGTGGTAGTTGTTAAGATATTAATTGCAGACCCTAAATTGACTAAGGCATTTGAAAAGGTTTGTCCATTGATTTTTACTATTACTAGTGGATTTCCTAGGTATTCATATTTGACGGGTGTTTCTTTTCCTGATAATAGGTCAGATAAGGTGCCAACTACTTGAACTGTTGGGTTATTTGTTATTCTCCTCCTTGTTTTTTTTATACATAGCTCTTTGATAGTCTTTGCATATATTGGGATGTCTTGAATGGCTTGGAGGAGTGGGATTTTTATGTACAAGTTTTTAAGTTCTCCCAGAATGTCAAAATTAGGATGTTCTATAGGTCGTGGTATAATTAATTGTTTTGGGAATGGGTGAGAAGATGTGGTTATTTGATCATGAGTTTGTTTTGTAGCCACATCTTTGTCTTGTAACAGTTTTGCTATAGGTAATTGATTTTCAATTTGAGATTTTTTATCTCCCTCGGTTTCTATAATGCACCTAGATCTTAATTATAGGTCATTGCATTCCCTTAGATCAGTTTCTATCTCTGGTGTTTCAATTATTTGAATAGATTGAACCAATCTATTATTTCGATTAGGTTTGTATTGGGCTGGGAGTTGTGGTCTTAAGTTAGAGTGGGGGCTTTGTTGCAATGCTAGCAGTGTAGGTTGAGGGAGTGGAATGGTTCTTACTGGCTAATTCATCGGTCTTTGCCAGTTTGTCTACCAGGCTTGACTCTGTGAAGTAGGAGGGGACCATTTTGCTTGATATGCACTGTTTTGCCAATATGGGGGGGCATAGGGAAAATCTGCCCAATTAGATTGGTTTGTTTGATTCGTCCATGGTGATAATGAAGGAAATGGTTGCTGTGGCCAGTTTGAGAAAGGAGGTTGATTTTGCCACATTGTATTGTATTGCTGAGCATGATATTGTGGAGGCTGAAAAGAAGAAGCTAGATCAGCGAATACACCTGATTGTCGTGGCTACCATTGATGGTGCTGATTAAGTAGGTACACCGGTTCTGGTTCTTCTTCTGCTTCTTTGTATAGTGCTTTTGAGCCAGGAAGTGAGGGACAACTTTCTGTAGACTGGTATTTTGTACAAATGGCGCAAGCTTGGACTGCATCTAATGGGCACTCTTTGTGGTTGTGTTTCTTTCTACATCTGGGACAGAAGATTTCCAAATTTTGCTCTGCCTCTACTTATTTCTGTTTAGCTTGCATAATATCGAGTTGCATTGTCAGAGTTCCCAATATATCAGTTTTGAAATTTTCTAATAAATTTCCAATTTCTGCGGGACTTACTCCTTCTCCAGAGATCTTGTTTTCCCTTGTAAACCTGTCATGTTCTACTAGTTTTAGCCTTGTGCTTCATCATGACCTCCTGATACATAAATCAATGATGTTAGCAAAGTCCTCTTGATAGATTTCTCCTTTTCCCATAATAATCAATGTTTCAATCCATTGTTCCTTCATGCCTTTAATTAATGTTGTTTTTAATACATTATCAGGTAAGGGTAATGATGCATAAAGAGATCTTTGAGGATTATACTAAAAACGTTCAACATAATCTTCTAGTGTTTCATTAGGTCTAGCTACCATCTGAAATATTTCATCTTTTAACTCTCTAGATCTACAGTAATCTTGATATTTCTTTAGAAAATCATCTTTCATCCATTCCCAGTTATTTATAACACCTCCACCCAACCCCATAAACCATCGTAAAGTAGCTCCTTTTAATGTAGAAGGAAATAGTTTCAGCTTCTAGGGATTATAGGTATAGTCATATCCTCTGCATAGCACATCAAATTCAGACAAAAATGCATCTGAATCTTCCAATGTTATGCCATGAAATGTAGGGATATGATCGAGAGGAATTGCCTTCATTGGTGCATTGGCTGCAGTCTCTACAATGGGATATTGCAGTGTTGAAGTTTGGGTGTTTGGCTGGTTCTAGGCCATTTGGTCAAATATGTGCCAGTATCCTTCCAGAATTTCTAGGAGGGTATTCCTAGGTTCACTAGATGAAGGGGGGATGGTTTTAACAGGAATGGCCTTAACAACACTTCCTTTGTCTGGGATGATGACCGTCCCTAATGTCTCTATGGATTTTGATTATTGGGGTTCTTCAACTTTGTTATGAATGATTTTTATAGCACTTCCCTTATTTGGGATGCTTAATGGCTGAATAATTCCAAGAGGAGATCTTGGTTCTTCGATTTCCCTTGTTTACCCTCCTCCTTCATAGAAGTTGCTAAGGTTCCCTTCTTGCAATGATTTTGGGCTAGAATTTTCAATTTCCTGGAAACCTTGCTCCTCGGTTTGACTATGCACCTCAGCAAAGGCTATAGATGGTGATCTTATGGCCTAAAGGGAATTAGTAGGTTGTCTAGAAGCAACTTTTCTAGGTCCTACTGAAGGCTGAGATTCTGCTTTCTTCAGGATTTTGTCTATGAAAGTTTAACAGCCAAGGGTCACTAGTCCCTTAGATTTATTAAGCTTGGGTAGTGGTTTAGGGTTCTTTTTAGCCTTTTTCTACTTAGTCATGCACACAAATCAAATATTGATTTCTACCCAAAACAACAACAAATATGTAGGGAAGTAGGCAAACGAGCAGGGCTATTACATGCTTCATATGTAGGTTCTTACCTTCTGTTTTCAAAACCCAATTCTTTCCTAGCAGGTACTTACACTACTCTAAAAACGAAACAAATGGCTACACTCTTCCCTGACAACGGTGCCAAAATGGCGAGTAGTAAAAAGGGGCTTTTTCACCTCTATTTACCCTACATTAATTATCAATCCAGGAACGATTTGTTATTTCAAAGAGTGTACTCAGTTTGAGGTAGTCGTTTATCAGAGTAATGCTAGTGGTATAGTGCTTAAAATACAAGAGTAAACAAATGCTTGGAATAAAATCTACTTTCAAAAAGAAACTTAAAACTCAAATCAAGCACTCAAAAAGCTACAACAATGTATCGGTCAAGGGTATAGTAGTGGTAATTCTTCCCTTTGTAAACTAATACAATTAAAAAGCAATCAAGGAAAAGATCATCAATCTGGGAACTAGACAACATATGTCAATGTTCACTATAGTTTCAGATCATTCTGCACACGAAAGCAATGATAATTCGAATGACAAGAAATGGAACAACAACTAATCTATTTAATAGAAATTGAACTGCAAAACCTTAACCTATAGGAATGAATGAAGCAATAATTGTATCCTACAGGAATTGAGTAGCAATCATTACTTTAGAAATGATTTAAACAGCAAACGGAAATAGGACAACAAATCAATGGAAATGAAATATGGAACAACAACTTAAATCAAATGTAAATGTACAACAAACCAAATCAAATATCACACGCGACACTCCTATATTAAAATGAACAGCAATCTGAGCTCTGATATAACAAGTATGAATCTTGGGTATAAAGGAATAGCAATTGTGATCATGATGGAACATCAATCCCAAACGAACAACGATCACGTTTAAGTGTAAACCATAGATAAATACAGTAATACCAATTTATGAATATACAACATTGTTACTCCCTAATCAAACAGTAATGGTACTCTATAAGGAACAACAACATTATATGATGATACCAATCGTTAAAGGAACAACAATGCGATATAAAGTTAGAATGAATAGCATAACATTCCTGTTGCAGAGAATAACATTAATTATTCAAGTAGAAATGAAATGTAATAGAACCGATATGTAAAATAGTATGGAACATCAAATTAATGAACAGAGCGGGTAAAAGAAATCAAACCACACACGAATCGGAAATAATGGTATAGGAGCAAGTGTTACACTAGGGCTAGGCCCTTAGCCTCTAGGGATACACTGCTTAAGGTTACTCCAGAATCAAAGATACAACAACAACCAAAGTTTATATATTACGCATCAAAACAGAGTTACAATAATTGTTCTTAGAGAGAGTCGATGATCAAAGTTTCAATTACAACAATAAGTTTCATAAAAACCACAATAGTTCTGTCCCTTGGTCTAGCAATGCTGCCTCCTCTTATAGCAGTCGAGTGGAGATATAAATGATATAGTGAATTGTTAAGGTAGTGATCCCTCAGGATCAAAGGATCTTGAGGGATTCGCCATACTGTTAGTTCTCAATTATCTTCTTGTTCTCTTACATTGATTTGGTACCTCCTCTTCTTTTTCCTGGCTTATACGTTCCAATTTAGATTGCCTTGTTTGGATACGGTTCCCTGTCAAAGGGACAGTAGTTAACCTTGACTTGTCTTTTCCTTTAGAACGATGATCTTCCGTTTTCTCCTTTTTTTGCATAGGAAAAGTGTAATTATTAGTCATTTTATGTTGCATACAATTCTTCTAGATTCTATCACAATATTTTGCCATATACTTATTTCATAATGTGAACTAGTTATGAATTCAAGGAAAAGATGACAAAGTGAGTGGTAATTACATACCTTCTCCAGGGCTCAACACTCTTCAATGAAATATATTCTAGCACTATCGTCATAGATGGGATGGAAGATACATCAAATGGATGTGAAGACAACATTCCTCAATGGTATTATTTAGGAAGAGGTGTATATTCGACATCCACAATGTTATTAAACCATCTCACAGAAAGATAGAAAAGATATATGAACACCTTAGAAACAAGCCTCTTCGAGGGGGAAATCTCCTTTACATTACACAAATGAACAATTCTTAGATGATTCAAATGAATAAACCTCCTATCTATATATAGGAGTCTAAGGGGTCACAATATAATCAAGATGACCTAACAATAATAATATAAAGGCACAAAAATAACAATAGAGGGATTCTATGGGGCACAACAATAACAATAAGGGATACAATGATGATAGTAATGGGGAAATCACTAGTATTATAGGGACCTAACATGCCCTTCTCCTTCAAAAATTTGTTGTCCTCAATGTTTGAGTAGTTTTGGATGCTTCTGATATAAAATTTTCATCCTCCCATGTGGAATATTCAATGGGTAAGTTCTTCCACTTGATAAGATACTCTGAAATTGATCGATTTCATAGCTGTCGAGTTCTAGTTCCTTTTAGTGCTTCAAGTTCCAATATGATTTTTCCTTCCTCATCAAGTTCTGGCAATATTGTTTGAACTTGAAGATTGTCATGTATAACCTTCTTTAAGCATGAAACATGGAAAACTGGGTGCACTTAGGAAGGTGCAGGAAGCTCCAATATGTATGCCATAGTACCTATCTTTTGTAACGCCTTATATGAACCATAATACTCTGGTGATAATTTATTATCCTTCTTAGCTTTCTTGATCGGAATTTGTTTATATGGTTATAGCCATAGGCATACCCAATCACCTACATCAAAACTTATTTAATTATGATGTTGATCTACCGACTATTTCATTCTATTCTGTGCCAAGGTGAGGTTATCCTTTAAGAGTTGGATAACTTTTTGCTGGTGCTTGATGTGATCTTCCACTGCTTGAACCTTAGAATTTTATCTTAAATATGATGTGATGGATGGTGGATGATATCCATAAAGTGCCATAAATGGGGCCATTTTTGTTGCAATATGGAAGGAAGTGTTATACCACAATTCAGCGAGAGGCAACAATTTGCCCATTGTGCTTGCTTATCAGATAGAAAGCAACGAAGATATCCTTCCAAACATTTGTTTACTATCTCAATTCACCCATCAGTTTGAGGATGATAATATGAACTATGAGCTAACTGAGTACCAATACAAGAAAATAATTATGTCCAAAATTTTCCAGTGAAAATGGGCTCTTTCTCACCTACAATAATCTTTGGGCTTCCATGTAGCTTTAGAATTGTTTCCATAAATGCAGTAGAAACTGTACTCCCTCTAAATGGATGAGATAATGCACAAAATTGTGCATACTTGGTAAGTTTGTCAAGTACCACCATGATAACACTCTTTCCTTTAGAGTTCAATAAACCTGTGATAAAATCCATTGGAACCTCCTCCGAACGTTGGCTTGGAATGGATAAATGTTGTAATAGTCTTGGGGTCTTAATTGTTTCAACTTTATTTCTTTCGCAAACCAAACATCCTGCCACAAACTTTTGAATATCTGATTGAAGGCATCCCAATAAAATCCTTCTTAACCCTGAGGTAGGCTTTTAGAAATCCTAAGTGCCCTCGTAAGGGAGAGGTGTGCAATTCCCTAAGAATCTTTTGTTTGAGTTGGGAATTCTTAAATAGGTATAGCCGATCCTTGTATCATAATGAATATTTTTTCCAGCTAATTGTATCAGATGTACTGGGATCTTGTTGTATCTTTTGAATGAGTTTCCACACTTCCTCATTGTTCTTCCATTCATCCTTTGCTTGGTTTATCTAATATGGTTGGATAATAGAAATGGCGCAAAGAAATGCTTCCACATCCTCATCGTTTCTTGAGAGTGCATCTGCCACAACATTTTTCTTCCCTTTTTTGTAGATTATTTCAAAGTCATAACCTAACATATTTTTGACCCATTTTTTCTGCTCTTCTAAAGATAATATTTGTTCTAAAAAGTATTTAAGACTATCATGATATGTTTTTACCTTGAAGTGTCTTCCCACTAGGTAGGGTCACAATTTCTTAAGTGCATGTAGTATTGCCAACATTTCATTCTCATAAATAGCTTTATGTAAATACTTTCCTTTGATTGGATGAATTTCAAAAGAAATGGGTATTTCTTATTGCATTAAAATAGCACCAATCCCATTTCCTAAGGCATCACATTCCACTATAAAGGTTTTTGTGAAGTCTGGTGTAGCTAAGACTGGTGCTTGGCACATCGCCTCATTAAGATGTTCAAAGGCCTTCATTGCTTCTGGAGTCCATGAAAATGCATCTTTCTTCAATAATGTTGTTAGAGGTGTTGTTATTTTCCCATAATTCTTAACAAAATTGCGATAATACCCTGTCAACCTAAGAAATCCTTGTAGATGCTTTATAAAAGTGGGGATTTTTCATTCCTTAATGGATTTAATTTTGCCAGGGTCTACCTTAACACCTTCATGAGATACAATATGACCCAGATATTCCACCTCTTGTACTTGAAAGAAACATTTGGATATTTTTGCATATAATTATTTCTCCTCCAATAGTTTGAGCACCATGTCAACATGTTGGACATGATCCTTCCAAGACTTGTTGTACATTAGTATATCATCAAAAAATACTAACACAAATTTTCTAAGCAAGGGTTTGAAAATGGAATTCATCAAACCTTGAAATGTAGAAGTTGCATTAGTAAGGCCAAAAGGCATAACCAAAAATTCATAATGACCCTTGTTACACAAAAATATCATCACCTTGATTATTTAGAGTCGGTATGGGTCTATCACCACCTATGCCAGTTTCCTAAGCAAGTCTCGAACCTCAGCTCTTCAGAACAAGATTTAGAAATGAGAGAAAGACATCAAAAAAGCAATGTAACTCTGGTTCCTCACTTTCTCTCACTTTTGCCTGCGGGCCCGCACCTTTTGTTCAGGATATCTGCATACTTATACGCTCTGTATGTAAAAGGGAGGGTGCGTACCCCTGTAAAAGTCAAAAGGTGCAATTTTTATCTTAAAAAACTCACTTTGGGTTAATTGTAGAGTTTTCTAGAAGGATTTGTTATGTGGATTGTTCGCTCCAAGTGGTTCATGCATCCCATAAGAGGAGGAACTAATCCCTTGTTAGGAGGAGCTATCCCTTTGAAGGAGGATTCTATCCCTTTGAAAGAGGACCTGGTAACTGATCTCCATTGCACTATAAATTGAGGCATTGGGTCAGTGGCTAGAGAGGTTAGAAGCTGAACTTTTGAGGGTAAATGCTAGTGAAATCAAGACTTCCTATTTGAGCTTAAGAGGAGAGATCACATACCTTTTTGGCCCCATTAGGGAGTGAGTGAAGCTTGTCAAAGTAGAGGAGACTTCTTGTTGGACCCTGGAAGGAGCTTGTGCAGTGTCAAGGCAAAGGTTGTAACGTTCTTTTCTTTTGAATTAATACAATCAAGCTCGTTTTACTCAACAAGTATCTTATGCTATTTGTTTCATGGATTCCTTGACTTTCATGTTAAATATGTTTTTATAATATTGGATATTCAGGTGTTATTTAATTGTTTGCCTTGTTTGTGCTTGCAGGTTTGCGATAAAGGAACTTACTTGGATCAAAGAAGCGAAGGCATCTCCGAACTTGCGTTGGACACGAGGTAGGCCCTTAAACACACTTGTTTCCCACTACTTATAAAGCACATTTAGAGAAAGATAGTGTTTGGTTGGTTTGTTTGTCATTAGGTCTTCATTAGATTCTAGGAAGGTCTGTCTTGTCGGCAAGATCGACTGATTCCGCGTGACAAAATGGCGACTCCACTGGGGACTTGACTATTTTCCTTGTTTTCTTTGATTTGCGAAACTTGTTTTTTGGTTTCTGTTTTTGGCTTGTTGTGTGTGGCTTTGGGTAGACTTAGTTGATTTAGCTTTGTTTTTTATTTTTCATTACTTTAGTCGAAGTTCACAGCCTGCACTTAGATCACTGTGCGTACCTGTACGCACTTTGTTTTTGTGCACAGAGCGTACCCGCACTTGGGTGAGCTCTGCACCTGCGTACCCTGCTAAATTTTTGAAAATTTTGACTTTTGCTCTTTTAGTTAATTTTTTTTTTTTTTTCTAGTAATTGTCCTCTGCCCATACATGCATGTGACTGGTTGAAATCTTTCCTTGGATTGTTTCATTAGCATTAGGGTTTTAAGTGAAATCCTAGAAGTTTTGCTTGTTGGGTTTGTTTTTCGATTTGGTTTTGTAGTGGCTCTGAGCTTAGAGACTGTAGGGACTTCAGATCACCTTAGTGTATACCAGTCTTCTTGAGAGTCTGACCACGTTTGAAATCTCCCCTTGTTGAGAAATCCTCTTTGATATTTCTCTTTACAAAACTTCGATTGACTTGTGATTTAACGTTTGTTTTTTCATTTTTAAAAAAGGAATGCAAAATTGTTTGTTCTTGACTTATTTGTGATTCTGAACAAATTAGTCCTTGGTTTGCTTGTGACCATGTAAAACATCCTCAAAAACACTTTTGTGAGCTTTTTACTTCAAATAGGGTTTTGTTAGTTTATAGATCTTAAGTTTGCTTCATTAAATAGTTTTATCAATGATTGCTTTAGTTATAGTTTTTTAATGCTTTTAGAAAAATGAAAGGTCTCTTTTGAAGAAAAAGCTTGTTCTTAGTAGCATTTGAGTTTTTGAACGAAAAGAGAAATTCTTGTAGAAATAATTAGTTGGCTCGTTTTTGAGTGCATTGAAACTAATTATCTTCTTTTGATTTGATTGTTAAAGAAAGATTTGTGTCTTTAAAAGTATTTGCATCTTCCAACCCTTTCTTAGCTAGAACTTCATTGAAGAGAAAAGATTAATTAGTCATCTTAAGTGCATATTTATAGTGATTTTGTGTCGAGTCCTTACACCATAAGTTTCATCTCCATCACCTTTTGACTTAATCAAAAACCACTAAAAGTCAAGGTTAATATAAAATCAATCTAGAAAATTTTTCGTTTCTAGGGCTCTGATACACCAATATAGCTTAGGCTAGTATCTTGGAGTAGGGAGTAATTAACTCTCCAAGATAAGTAAAACAAACAAGTAGCTTTATCTTGCGGTAGGAGAAATCCAATTGTTGCATTTATACTCTGGGAAAGCTCCTCTTAAAGGAGAAGCACGAGATCATGTTCGAACCAGTGTGGGAATCAATCCTTCCTGATTGGGAACAACGCCAGATATTCACGTATTACAAATGGTAAACCTCGGATTATTGTTGAGGAGCTTGGGGTCACTTGTTGGTAAACCTCAGTTTATTTCAAGGAGCCTTCAAGGGGATTGAGCTTGCTACTCTGCCCTTGCGTGCGTATCGGATTGTAGACTCTTCCCACAGGTGTATTTGTTTCTGTTGGTAACCGTAGTGTCCATATTCTCTAGGATTCTTCCTAAGGTGACGGTGGCGGGAAGATCCAACTATACCTGGAGTAGACGTCGGCTAGACTCGCTTGGATTTTCTGGGGGGTTCTCTTCACTCGAGACGGTTAAGTAGAGGAACTTGGTCCAGTCTATTCATTAAGCATCTTGCCGAGGTAACTATTCCAACCGTTATTTCTGTATCGAACTTTGCGACGTTGGATTTCATCACCAACTAGTGTTTTCGATCCGGAAAGTTGTTGTTTGTGTGTGTCTGATCTCTTAGATTCTTTAGGCGTGTGCTTCAAATTTGTTTGGTTCTTTAGAGACTTTAAGTGATTTCATTGATTTTTTACTTTGTTTGTGCGTGAAGTAGTTAAAATTTTTAGCTGTGGCTGAATTACTCAGATATTCCCATAGACTTCGGGGTGAATCCCTTGAGTTTTTTAATGTGGCGGATTTACTGAGGACTTCTCGTAGAATTCGGGGTCAACCTCCTGAAGAAATACCAAGCTACCTTGAAGGTTTGAGAGTTCTCGTATCTCCTAGTAGCGGTAGAAATCGATCACCTGAAGAAGGAGAACCATCTTTGGTAGAATATTCTGATTCTCAACCCGTAGTAATTTCAGAGGTTACTGGTAGCATTGCGTCTACTAGTGATATAGGTGAAGAGCCTGACGTATCTGAACCCGAATCTGAAGTTGCTCCTACTCCCGTATCAGAGTTAGTTTCTCCAACTCCTAGTGGTCCTAGTTCTCCTAGGGTATAAACCGTAATTACCCAAGATCTTCCCGCTGGACTCATAGCGATCGAAGAACTTTCTATTGCGGATATCAAAGAAACCTTCCCTTTTCCTAATAATCGACCTATTTTAGAGTTTAGGGAGTGTGAATCGATTTTTTATAGTTCGTCTAGGAGTACTGATTGGTACCATTCATTGACCAATCTTTTAGAAAATCCGAGACTCAGTTTTACACCACCTCACATTTTTTATCACCCTTCACCTAGAGATCATTTTCCTGCATTGAATATGTCTAGTCCGTCATCCATGTATTCCCAATCTCCGGAAGCCTATTTATACGGAGGTCCTTCTATTCTTGTTGGGTATCAGTCCATTTCTGGTACTTTTTCAGGAGCGTCTCCTCGTCCTATCGAACAAAACTTGTTAACTGGAAGTAGTGTTCCTAAATAGTTGAGTGCAGAAGAAATTCTGATGATGTCATGTCAACCTCAAGGCAGTCAGTTACCGCCTGGGGGGCAGCCTCAAGGTACTCAATATACGCCTTGGGGGCAGCCTCAAGGTACTCAATATCTGCCTGGGGGGCAACCTCAAGGTACTCAATTTGCGCCTGGGGGCCAACCTCAAGGACAATACATACCTACAGGATAGTACATTCCTCAAGGTCAACCCCAGACCCAATACGTACCCCAAGGTCAACCTCAGTACCAGTATGTACCCCAAGGTCAACTTGAATACCAGTATGCACCCCAAAATCAATACCCTTACGTACCTCAAGGTCAACCCCAGTATCAGTATGGGCCTCAGGGTTATCAACCCCAAGGTCAATATCAACCTCAAGGTTACCAACCGCCTTCTGGTCAACCGTATTATCAATCTACCCTCAACTCGGCTATGGTCCTCAGTATCCTCAAGGTCAATACCCCATAGCGAATTTGGTGTGGGATCCATCTCAAAATCAACAGGTTTTGCAACCGAATGTGCAGTCGTCATCCCAACCTGGACAGGTCGCTGGTCCATCTCAGCAACCCGTCCAGTCTACAACTCAAACTTTTGCATCTTCTGTAGTTTCTCAGGCTGGGCCTAGTACGCCTCGTACTCCGCCTCAAACGTCTGCTGCGACTACTGCAACATCTTCTCCATCTACCCCACCTTCTTCTGGAGTATCAACAGCTCTGGTTTCTACTGTTCCTGCATCTACTCCTCAGACCGCTTTACCTCAGTCTGGACTTACGGTCCAAACTTCGGTCCAGATGCCTGTAGGAAGTACGGTTGTTACTTCTCAACCTCAATTTGTTCAACCTCCGTACCAGGGATAGTACCAACCTCAATATGGTCCTGCTCCATAGCAACCAACCTATCAGTATCAACCGTACCTTGGGTATACATATCAACAACCTTTGCAACCCTAGTATGGTTCGGCTAATCCTGGTTTTCCAGGAGGTCAGAATATCCCGAATGCGATTCCCATTCTGAGTTATCCTGGATATCCTCCTCCTGGGGCTGGTTTGCATACCCCAAGTTTTCGAGACCCTAATCGTCAGTTACCATTCATTACAACTTTGGATTTACATGACTTGACGCGCCTTACGAATGATCCAATCAATTATCTTCCGTATTGGCCGCCAATGCCACATAAGTTGCCCAGTGACATTCCAAAGTTCGAAGGTAAACCTGGAGAGGATCCGTCTAATCATGTGATGAGTTATCACCTCTGGTGTGCATCCAACTCCATTTCTGATGATTCTATTCATTTACGTTTGTTTCAACGCACTCTAGTTGGTCTTGCGGCCAAATGGTATATCGAACAACCGCGAGCTACTTTTTATGATTTTAGTCAGTTAGCTACCTCGTTTTTAACTCATTTTCAGTTGCCAGTCAGATATGACAACGGCACGAAGTTATTAACTTCATTAAAGTAGTTGACGTCCACTCACATCTCCAATCATATCCATGAATGGAGGCGTCGACGGAGTTTAGTGAAGGTTTATATCCCGGATCAAATCTTAGCTGAATGGTTCGTAAAATCCTTGTTGCCTAAGATCACTGAAGATGTAGCTAAAGCCAGAGTAGTTACTAAAGAGCAAGTCATTACTCAGGCCCAGTACCTTGACTTAGTTTACACTCAGTCGGGTACTTTACACGAGAAGATTCCCAACCTACTTAGTCAAAATCAAATTGTTGCTGCTCCTTCGGGATCTCATGCCACTGATGGTATGATTGGCACGGTGAATACTAAAAGTAAGAAGAAATCTTCTAAGAATTCTTCTTCGATAAGAACTTTACCAGATTCCCCGATAGGAGAATCTTCCCCGGAACTTTCCGCCGATATTCACGTTGTAGAATCTTCTACAGCCAAACCTAAAACCGGTGGTAATAAGAAAGGGAAGAAGAAGAAAGATAAAGAGAAAAATCCAAAGGAGAAACCTGAAAAAGCGGAACCTTCTGAAGAAAAGCACAAACCTCGTTATCTGTGTCTCATTTGTGATGAAGACCATTATATGAGAGACTACCCTCATCGAGCGGAGGTTGCAAAAATGGTCAAAGGTTCCCAAATTCCTACTGTCTTGAAGGATCCTTTTCCCGCTCAAGATAGTAAGATGATCGGTTCATCCTCTAGTGCCAACGAAGAACCCATCTTGATGATGTCTCATGTACGGATTGTGACTCGATCACAAGATTATGGTAGTAAAAGTCCTGTTGATGGAAAGAAGCAGAATCTTCTCAGTCCAATCCATCAACCTCACCTCCCGGTTCCAATCTGCTACAGATCGAGAAACCTAACCCGGATTTAGTAATCAAACCGCCCACTAAGGGTGTACTTCAAAGATCTGCTTTCAATCCACATGCGAGAGCAGCTCAGAATTACAGCATTGTTGAGGATTTAGCTGTTTCACCCTCAACAATGTCGGATTTGGAAGTGCTGCAATCATGCCCAGCATAACGCAAATTACTTCTTTCGGCTATAGGAGCTGTTGACATTCAGGACCCGAACCTAATAATATTTGATCTAGAAAATAGTGCGCCGCGTCTCCCCCATCAAATGGCTGTCCAAATTCCAGTGATAGTCAGAAATAGACCTGTTCATAGGACTGTGATTGACGAGGGAGCTTCCACGTGCATTATGTCGATACAGTGTTGGAGATCACTTGGTTCTCCTTCACTCAACCAATCCCTGACAATTCTTAAGGACTTTGATGGCTGTGAGTTCCATCCGTTTGGAATTTTAGAGGATCTACCAATAGGGGTTGAAGGAAAAACTGTTAATCTAGATGTGGAGGTGGTTGATGCCCCTCTAGATCACAACCTTCTCTTGGGTCATAGTTGGTCTTACACTATGACAGTTGTTGTCTCATCGGTCTTTCGGCTCATCAAGTTCCCTCATAATGGAAAGATCGTAACTATAGATCAGTTGTAATATTTTTCATCTGACCCAGCCTCTGCTGAGAGTATTCAACATGTTGGCAAAGCGACGATCCCTTATAAGGATGTTGGTGTAGGGTTTGTTAAAGATTCTGGTTTACTGGGCACTTTTCCTTTCCCGTCTATCAACGCATCGTCTTCTACTGCAACAATTCATATGATTTCATCAGGAACTATCGCTAATGATAATCTTTGGATCATTCCTTCTAAAACTGAGTTAGACTCGTTTGGTACTCATATGCCTTTGAGTCCATATGAATTTGCATATCAAACTGTGCAGTCACTTTCCAACCCAATATCAACCAAAATCGACTTAATCAACGAAGTCCATGAAGACTCATTTTCAACATCAACCTCGGAACTAGAACTTTTTTCCGAATTTTTTCAATCAGATGAGAAAATTTCCGAAATCCTATGTGTTGATCAGTTACCATGGGAAGATCTACATCACAAATCTCGGTTCTTACCCGAGAGCGATCGTTTTGAAAACGATTTTTCATCCATCTTTACAATTGAATATGTTAAGGACGCTCAGATTCCAATAAAACATCCCGACTCTGAGTTAAATTTGGGAAATATTTCTTAAACCATTCCCCTTGACATTTCGGTTAAACCTAAAATAATTGAAAACGTTCATATAGGTGCCTCTTGTACAGACGATGAAATCAAAACATACAAGGCCCTATTTGAAGAATTCCGCGACGTGTTAGCCTGGTCCTATGAGGAAATGACAGGAATCGATCCAGCAATCGTAATTCATGAAATTAAAACCTACCCGGATGCTAAACCCGTTTGGCAACGTTTACGTCAGACACACCCGAGAAAAGCTGCTGCGATTAAAGCAGAAGTTGAAAAACTGTTGAAAGCAGGTTTCATTTATCCGATCCCGCTAACGGATTGGGTATCGAATATTGTTCTGGTGAATAAAAAGCAGGGGACAATAAGAATCTGTATCGAATGTAGGGATATTAATTGAGCATGTCCAAAAGATAATTATCCTACACCCTATATCGATCAAATTATTGATGATTGTGCCGGCAATGAAATTTTCTCCTTTATGGATGGTTTTTCGGGCTATAATCAAATCAATATTTTGCCTGCCGATCAACCAAAAACGGAATTCATTTTTCCTTGGGGAACATTTTCTTATTACAAATTACCTTTCGGCCTTAAGAACGCCGGCACAACATTTCAGAGGGCTATGTCTTACGCGTTTCATGATATAAAACACATTGTGGAACCTTATCTCGATGATTTGTCTGCTCATTCCTTACATTGAGCTTATCACCTCGTCCATTTACGAGCAATCTTCATGAGGTGTAGGCATTATTGAATTCAGTTGAATCGCCACTGTTGAGGCTCAAACCTACACTTCTTTATACATCCTCTCAGCCTCCTTTTCCTATTCATTTCCTTATTTTACCACTCATTCCCTCCATCAAATTTCTCAAATCATTGTATTTTAGGACTTTTTACATGGTTTTCTAATTATGCTAATGAATGTGTTTGGTTTAGAATTTTGGTTCAAAGTGCTCCGTTTCCGCAGCTCACACGGGGTTTCCGCAGCTGATCCCGGTTTCCGCAGCTAACCCCGGATTCCGCAGCTGTTTTATTAAATGATATGTTCCAGGTGTCCTCCAGGAAGAAGAGCCACATGGGCAAGTTAGTGGAACCAAGGACATGGTGTGTGTCCTTCCAGCTCACCAAACCAGTCATCAAAACCCGTGGTCAACGAGGAGGCAACTACGGTCAACATAACTCATTGGCGGTGGCACGGCTCTGCATGTTCTATTTTAGAGCACGTGAAGAATAGGTGGCATCCTCCTTAGCCACGAAGATAGTGGGAAACCTGAATCCAACAACGGATTGAATGCCCACAATGACAGTTGCCTAAATCCGAGGACGCAGCAAGACTACGTGTTTTTACACAGCTGCTCGAATAGCTTAGTTTTCATTAAGTTAGTTTGCTTTCCTCTGTTATAAATAAAGTGCCTTTGAACGCTGGATAGTTAGCTGTTAGCTGCTGATATGTAATTTTGAACTCCCATTGTATTTTCTATTTTATGCATAATACGTGAGAAGATTGTTTTCCATTTGAGCGTGTAATTGATCATTGAACTGGCTGGAGTAGGTAGAGGGCCCCTGTTTACTGAAGGCTTGTATAGTACTCTTTAATTCTCTGCATTTCGTTTTCTTATTTCATGTATAATAGTTGTAAAGAATGCCTTTGATTACTGTGTTTTGATCATGTATAATAGCTGTATATAAACTTTGAATTCTGCCTATTAATATATATGCACTTTTCCATGACTGATCAGTGCGTTATGCAGGTTTCTTAGGTGCGCCCGGGACAGTTTCTTTCTTTTCTTTTTCACAACTAGTGACACTTGTGATCATCTTGTCTATGTTGTTGACCTTCCTTGTTTTGCAGCCTTTATTTCCTTACTATGATTTAGTTAATTTGCATAGTTGCTTTCTACTTTTAGACATCAAGTTGTTTAACTATTGATGGTTCCTTCTTCATAATTTAATATCTTCGTCGAGGACCAAAATATCACTTAGCACAGCTTGGTTTAGTTTCTCAAGAACTCACAATTTCTTGACTTATTTTTAATTGTTTATCACATGATATATTGAGTTAAAAGACAAGAGGTTGAGAAGAAGTTAAAGTATTTGTGACTAGTCTTTCTTTTATGTAGATTTACTTTAGTTTCACATTGCTTAGTTTTATTTGACATAGATTTCATCTTCATTTTATTGCAGCAGCAGAGATACTGGGCCAATGTCATTAGTCTTTTATTTGATGCTTTTATTTTCCTTTAAGAATTGATTTCATTTCAGTTGTTGTCCAAGCTTTCTTGTAGAATACTTTTAAGTTATAAAAAGCTCATCACAATCTCACACACTTCACTCGCTTTATTTCATTTCCATCACATCACAGTAGGAGATATATACTTGAAAACAAACTTAAAAAGTTAAAAATGACAAAAGCTTAAGAAATAGTTTCCTAAGTACATACAGTACACCTCACTTCATCAGCTTACGAGCGCCCGGTTGTCATTTAAAAGTTGCAATTTAGACATCACTAAATTGACCAAACATTTTTGGCGCCATTGCCAGGGAAGTGAAATTAGGTAGCTAATTTCTAAAAAAAAAAAATATAAAAACAAGAAAATTTCAAGAAAGGAAAATTAATAACCTCTCAAAGTATGCTCTCCTCTTACACCTAGTGTGATCTGGAGGATTAGAAAAGAGAAAGTTATTGGTTTAATAGTTTCTTGAGTATGCTCTCTTCTTGCACCTAGAGTGACCTGGAAGATCATAAAGAGAAGTATTAACCTGACTTGAAGAAAAATAAAAAACATGCATAGAGCAAGAGATTCTAGGGGAAGGTTTTTAGCTAGAGCCAAGAATTCGATTTTCACAACTCCATCTACTTCAAGAAATAGGCAAGAGACACCTCCATCATCTCCAACTCACACTCCTAGCTCTAGGATTCCTGGAATTCAAGAGGCAGTAGTTGACTCTCCCACACAATCTATTGAATCTGAATTAGAAAGAGATCCTTTCCTTCCTTCTACAGGGAGATAGATTGTAATTGAAGAAGTAGAATCACCTGAGGAAGAGGGAGAAATTCTTCCTCATTCACCCTTGGTAGAGGAACCAGAGAACTCTGAAGTCTCTGAAGAAACTACCA
>APFE031749521.1:18386-50283 GCA_000404065.3 Pinus taeda
TATGGCCCCATCAATAGCCATATTGTCCTCCTTGTCAAGCCCCATACCTCTGCTCTTCATGTCAAAACTTCAAAAAGAAAGAAAGTCACTTAAAAACATGTTTATCTCTAGGTATGCAGGTTCTCTCTACCTTGCCTGCGTGTACGCACTCCAAACACAATGTACCTGCGCACTTGTACGCTCTGTAAGCCAATGGGTGTGTACCCCTTTAAAGGTCAAAAGGCGCGAGTTTCATCTTTAAAAAGTTACTTGTGGTCACTTCTAGAGCCTTCTAGAAGAGTTTTTGACGTGTATTGAGCGCCTCCAGATGGTTCATGCACCCTATGATAGAGGAGCTTATCCCATCAAGAGAGGAGCTACCCCATCCAAAAGAGGGAGTATCCCATTGATGTTGGAACTGAATAACCTCCTCTAGAATACTATAAATACAGACATTGGGCCAGAGGAGGGGAGGTTGAAAGCTGAACATTCTAAAGGGTAAATGCTGCTGGAATTAGGACTTCCATTGTTGACTTGTGAGGAGAGATCACTATCCTTCCTTGTTGCCATATTGGGAGTGGGGGAGCTTGTCAAAGTAGAGGAAATCTCTTGTTGGACCCTGGGAGGAGCTTGCACAACACCAAGGCTCAGGTTGTAATGGTTCCTTTTTTGTTTCCTTAATACAAATAAGTCAATTCTTCTCAATGATTTGTTGTTAATGAATTATTTCATGTACTCCTTGGTCTATGTGATGAATATGCTTTGTTTTATGAAATATTCAGGTGTTATGTAATCGGTTGCTTTGTTAGTGTATGCAGGTCTTAAAGTGAAGGAGGAGCTCATCTGGATCAGCAAGGCTGGACTGCTACAACAAGCGTTGGACCTAAGGTAAGATCGGAAAACACTTGATCTCTCATAGAATAATGTGTGTTTAGAGAAGGATTGCTCTTGTTTGGTTTGTTTGTCACTAGAGAGTATTAGACTCCTAGGGAGGTTAGGTTTGTCCGCAAAAATAACTCTTTTCGCATGACACTAGCCCTCTAGGATTGGCAACTATCCTAGAAACAAACAATCAAAGCAATTTGTGATTTCTTCTATGTATGATAGATAAGAGAGAGAGGCAAAGGAATCAACATGGGTCTTCCGCTTAACTCCTTGCTTGATCTCTCTCCCCCTTGACAGAGCTTGCAACTCCTCTCCGTACTTATCCCACTTAGAGAGTACCTGTAGAAACACAGTAACAAAGAAATATAAAAGCATCTTGATCTATTCTATCATAAACAATGCAGAATTAGAAATACATTAAACATACAATTGCATTCACAAATACACGATTGTATGGAGGAAAACTCAAAGAACTTGATTAAATTAGAAGGGAGAATTACAACCCAGTTGTCTGATCCAACATCATCCTCCCTGCATCAAAGCTCTCTTCACCTCATGAAAATCAAGATCACCCAATAATACAATGATTCTTCTCAAAGACAAACTATTAGCACTTCCTTACAAATTACAAAATTCCAGCTTCCAGATCTCTCAGAAGAGGGATCCATTTATAGATGTCTGCAAGGGTGTGAGTCATCTCTGGGTTTTTGATTAGTGTCTTTCCACTTGTTGTTCTTGGTTCCATTTGGAGATTTCTTGGATCTCTTACTCATCCCTAGGCAAATTCAGAGAGGCAAGTGTCATAGGAGAAGTTTCTAGAAGATTCCATGAGCATCCATTTAGCAAACTATCTCAGACATTTGTCCATTCTTGTTCGTCGCACCCCACAGAAGGCATCTTTAGTATGCATCGCACCTGGCTAGTGTAGAAGTCAGTATGCATCGCACCCTGATAGTGGAGAAATCAGTATGGTCCAGTTTTGGCCAGTTCTGAGTGGTTTTTCAGGTGGAACTTCTGGGGAATGATGTAATTAGTTGACCATGATCCTTTAGGGTATGAAAAAACACTTTTAGGGGTTTAAGATCCCTTGGTTTATCAACATATAAGGTTGGGGTTGCAGTGCCCAAATATGTCTATAATAGTTTCCCCCTAAAGCATGAAGTCGTAAATCTTTTGATGTCGGGTGAAATGCTTTATCATGAGGATCCGAGGTATTTGAACTTGAAGGTGACCTATATAAGATACAATACAATACATCATCATCATATCATTTTCATGATCTAGCTGAGGCGGGCATTCCCATGCTCAGCTTTATAAATTCATTTTCATGTACATAGAAAAAATAATTGTCTGCAGTTGCAGACTAGTGATTCTTTATATCTAGAGTCATCATCCCTAGTTTGGATGTTCATTTGTGTAGCTTTTGTGTACATTTGATGTATTTATATTCTTGAATATATCGTAGCCCAAATGGATGAAACTAGATCCAGGGCCTTCGAACTTGTTTAATCTTTGCTTGATGTACAAGTCGATCCATGTGAAAAGATTTCCTGAAGTTGAACATGGAAAGACATCGCCTGATTACCAGCCAATAATGTAAGTTGTTAACAGACATGAGAGGAATCACTAATAATGATAATGACCCTCAAGGTACTACAGTACAATTCACATGGTGTGAATATATGATCCGATGTTGAACACTACACAAAATATTTTGGTTGAAGGCCATTGATGTCAACCTATTGCCGGAAGTGAGAAACTTTCCATTGAGGCATGCAAGCTTCAAAGTACTGAAAGGGTTGTTTCTAATTCAAGTTCTTGGATAATGAACTAATGTCGACAAGAAGTGACTCGTCGTAGGAGGGCCTTAATGTATCCCACATCTATGACACGAAACGAAGCAAATGATTTTCTGGAGGTGAAAACGATCTAATGACACAAGGTTCAGGAATGGCGGTCATGAAAAATGGGGGGTGAGGGTATTGCAGTGGATGAGGCATTAACTGGATGGTGAATTCTTTGAATGACTCCTCTTGAACATATCATCGACATTGAGATGGATTGGTAGCGTTAACCCCAAAAGATGGATGGTATGGAGGACCAATGGTGATATGACTGGTGAACAGAATAACCCAACCTGACTCAATCATGGTGATGGAGTGAAAGTGTCATGTTCAATCATTGATGACCAGTACCTCTTTATTTTTGTCAAGCTTGAGCAGGATAACATATGCTTGTTCTATAATTTTCCCTTTGGGAAAACCTGTCACTATGTTTGAGTGAGCTTAGCGACAGTGAAACTCGTTGTTGTCTGGGTGGACAAGTTTGTCGCTATTGTTTTAACAAGTTTAACGACAAGGATAACTCGGTCCTTTTCATGTTTAGAGAGTTTGAAAAGGGATGAAAAGGAAACTCCAACAGTTATTCTTCGTAGCATAATCCCTTAAGTCCGAAAAAGGATAAAATAATACAAAAGGGATGATTTTTCGATCACTTTAGCAAGATGAAAAGACAAGCACTCGAACTTTTTCATGAGATAATCCCTTAGGTTTGAAAAAGATTAAAATATATAGGAGGGATGGCACTTCCAATCACTTTAACGAGTTGGAAAGGTCAATAGCTTGACAATCTTTTCATATTTAACGAGTCTTAAAATAGTTTAAAGGAGACTCATTTTTTAGGAATGAGTGGCATTTAGGGTAGCAACTGGTTCTGGGTAAGCTTGGAACTTCTCAAGAAATGGTGATGTGAAGAGGGTGGCTAACAGGACCACTCATCGCAGCTGCTCCGCAAAAAGGTAAACAATCAAGTGGAAGCGTATGATCGGCCAAAATGGAGGTGATGGCAAGAACACAACAAAAGTTCAAAAGGCTGATGTTATGGCAATCACAAAGGTTATTTACCAAAGGTGGGTTCATTTTTTAATGATCTTGAACTCTGGGGGAACATATTATCAATAGCGGGTTTATTTTTTAATGAGCTTGAACCTTGTGGAAACATTGCTCATTGGCAGGTTTATTTTTTAACAAGCTTGAACCTTGCAGAAACATTACTCATTATAGGGGTCAAAATGTTCAATTCACCATTTAACACATTATATTCTTTCATTGGTCATTCAACCTACTCAATCACTCCAGCAAATTGATTAGAAATACATACATATGCACGAAAAATGAATTTTTGGAGTAGTCTCCTATGAATTTATCAGTCATAGTCCTTGGTTATTTTGGAGTAGTCTCCTACTTACCAAATGGAGGACATTATGTGTTGCTTCTCAAATTGTATTTTTGATGATGGTCACCATATCCTTTGCTACCATTATTGTTGATTATGATATGTTGCTTCATGGGAGGATGTTGTTTCCATTATCTACAATATGTTATGGATGTAGTGTAGTCTTGCTATATGGTGGTGCTTAATGGTTTTGTTGTTGCTACTGGTGATGTTGATGAAGAGATGATGCTCATGTTGTAATTTCCTTGGTAGAGAGTGAGAATGATGTAGTTAGTGTTGCTGAATTGAGTTATGTTGCTGCCATTGATGCTTATGATGTGTTCATGCTCATATTAGATTGATGTTGTTGATGGTTATGCTATGTTGCTATTGCTGGTTGAGAGTAGTGATCATGGAGTTATTTATTATTTTTTTTTGTTTCTTATGATACGTTGTTGCTACTGAGAGTCACAATATAATGCTGCTATTTGGGCCTTGATATTGATGCTGCTACTTTAGGGGAGAGAGAGAGAGAGAGAGAGAGAGAGAGAGAGAGAGAGAGACTATTGTTGTTGTTTGGTGTCATGATGTCATGAGGAGTGTTGTCTATTGGTGCATTCAAATATAATCTTGTTGATGTATATGATGGTCCCCTGCTACCCACGCTATGTGGATTATTATGGTTGTTGTTGCTTGTTGAGACACAACTAGTGTACAGGGGGAGTAGTACTTATTCAGTTATTCTTTCTTGGATGAGCTCAACCCTTTGCCATTAATGTCAAAGGGGGAGTGAATGAGGTGGCTTTGGTTGACCCAGTTGGGGTTGACATCAATGCCAAAGGGGGAAATTATTGGCATTGACAT
Organism: Pinus taeda; assembly: GCA_000404065.3. Taxonomy (NCBI): domain Eukaryota; kingdom Viridiplantae; phylum Streptophyta; class Pinopsida; order Pinales; family Pinaceae; genus Pinus; species Pinus taeda. Next base: position 23,328 of record APFE031749521.1, read on the forward strand.
TATGATGAGTTGTTTGGTTGGAATTGATTTCAACCTAGTAGCATGGTGTTGTAGGATGCATTGGATTTAGTTGACCTAGTTGGGGTTGACATCAATGCCAAAGGGGGAGATTGTTGGTATTGGTGTTGCGATGAGTTGTTTGGTTGGCATTGATGTCAACCCAGTAGCATGGTGTCACATGATGCATTGGTGTTGGTTGACATTGATGTCAACCTGGTTGCCTGTGATTATGCACATGCTAGTGAGATAGAGATTGGATTGTGCATTAGTTGCAGAACTTAGCTTGATGGTTGTATTTGGTAGTGCATGTTGTTGGCTTGTGTGTAATTACCTTGGCAAGATGTGGATCTACTACACCTAGTTGAAAGTATTGGAGAATGTCAAGAATTTTTATGGTAGTTGGTGTGTCTATGGATGGTTTTCAACTTGTGTGATCAATTTCAGGGTCTGTCATTGATTGTTGTAGATGTTGGAGTATTTATGGTGAAGTTTGATGGCTTGAGAGTTAGTGCAGCTGATTGATTGCATCCAAGTCAACCTAGTGTGACTTGTGATGATGATGGAGTTTCTATTGTGGATTGATGGAGTGTTGCAGAGGATACCATGGCTTCTTGAGGTTTATCTAATGTTGATCAAGCTCTGGAAGAAGTTTGGTCAAGTTCCGTGTTGAGGAAGCATGTTTTTTAGTGTCCTCTACCCCAATCACATGCTTGTTGAGTCATGGGATCGGTTTTAGGTCTATAGTCACATGGAGACATACTTTATGGGAGAGACTATAGCTCAAGGAGGATAAATTCACATGTATTATGTGTTGCGGGAGTGACTATGGAATTTTCTCGAAATTTTCTCTACATTTCTCATGCTCATTAGGTGTTTAATTGTTTTTCCGGCATGTCTTGTTTGAGACTCTTCATGTAAATGTCGGAAAAAGGTAATTATGATTCTAGATGATGGTTAAAAGAGAATATTCATTAGTAAATGAAGTTAGTGGCTTAATTGAGTCGAGAGGCTTTGAATCAAAGAGCTTTCAGTATATGAACAAATCCCCACTACATGAGTGAAACTAATTGATTTAATCATCTTTAGAAACTATATGTGGAGAAAGGTTTCTCATTTGGTTCATTCTCTTGAGTGAGAAATGTGTCATAGAGTTTTGGAGAGCCACTGGTGAGGAGTGTTTTATGTTTGAAGCAAAATGTATATGGAGGTATAGTTGTAGCATAGATAGAAGTATGCAGGGTTGAAGAGTATGTTTATGTTTCAATGATACAATGGTTTTGCTCATGAATTTGTGATTGCATGAGAAAAATTATTGTTTGAGTTCATATGGCTATTAAGTATTGCATTGTTGAGTTGCTGCAACTATTTTGTTTACAGAAAATGTATTGAGGCCATGCGAGTTAAGGATGTGAGAGAGAGAGAATTGTGATTTGAGTTGTATCAATCATTGATGTCTTGTGTTGATAATTTTGGCTTTGTGCTTTGATGATATTTCTATTGTGATGTTCACGTTGAGCAACTCTAGTGTTCCATTTTTAAAATGTAAGAAAGGTGAACCACATAGAGAATTGGGGTTGGAGCTCTGATAATACAAGGATTGAGAATGAAATTATTCATAAGTCCAATGGATGTTGGGAAAGGCTTGTAAATCAAATAGGTATCTGTAGAGTCATGAGTCTAATGGGGGTTGGGCAAGGCTTGTAAATCAGATGGTGTTTGTAGAGTCATGAGTCCAATGGTGGTTTAGCAACTCTTGTTGATCAGATAGGAGTCTGTAGAGTCGTGAGATGGAGATAATAGTTTGTTTCATATGTTTTCCATATTGTACTCTCTATGTAATGATTTGATTGACAAATAATAATATATATTGAGCAGCGCAACAACAAAAAGTGTGTTTTTTGCCCCGACGAGGGGTTTTCCACCAAAGATCTTGTGTCTGTATGTGATGTTATGTTTGTGTCTCATTGTGCATGTTTATTTCTTATGATTATGGCTCTCATGTGCTGATCCAGTTGAAGTTTCATGTTTAAGATATAATGCATACTTGTTAAGAAATGAATGGATTAATATATTGAAGAAAGAATGGTAAAATCATGTGATTGTTATCACTACTAATTCACCCACCCCCCCCCCCCCCCCCCTTCTTAGTAGTGATCCGTGTTCCAACAAAGTTCACTTCTAGGTTTTGGAACGAGTTATTTGCAAGTTTGGGTACAAAGTTGGCCTTCAGTACAAGTTATCATCTACATACAGATGGACAAACAGAGAGGGTAAATCGGATTATGAAGGACATGTTGAGGATGTGTGTTATGCACTAACAGAGGAGGTGGGAGGAGTATCTTCCATTGGCTTTGTTTTCTTACAATAATGGGTATCAGGAGTCGTTGAGGATGAGTTTGTTTGAGGCACTTTATGGGTAGAGTTGTGATTCTCCCATCAGTTGGAGTGATCCAATGAATATCGTTATAATAGGACCATACATATTGACAGATATGGAACATGAATTGCAGGTTATCAATAAGAATCTCAAGGAAACACAGGATAGACAAAATAGTTATGCATATCATCGTAGGGAATTTAAGGAGTTTCAGGTTGGGGAGCATGTGTACTTGCACATCAAGCGCAAGAGGAGCTCCTTGCAAATTAGGTCATGTGCTAAGTTGGAACCTCGGTATTGTAAACCTTTCGAGATTCTTGAGAGGATTGGACCAGTGGCCTAAAGACTTGCATTGTCACCGATTATGAAATTCCATGATGTTTTCCATGTTTTATTGCTTAAAATATATGTAAATGATGTTGATCATGTGATTGACTAGTTTGTGTTACAGATGGATCCAGAAGGAGAATATTAGTTGGAAACTTAATGCATATTGTAGTGGAAACAACTCATGCCTCGAAACTGAGAAATCAAGAAAGTTAAAGTGCAGTGGAAGCACTTTGGGCCCAAAGAAGCTACATGGCAGATGGTTGATCATATACGAGCTATGTATCCTTCATTGTTTACTGGTTGAGGTAAAGGAGTTGTGTAATATGTACATATTTATGTATGGTTGTTGTTGTAAATACGACAATGAGTTGTATTATAAAGCTCTAATAAGCGGTATGGTTGTTATGTTGTCATGTTTTTCATGTTGAGTTTTCTTTTCAAGAGGTTGTTCATTGTAAATACTACATCGAGCTAAGTTATAAATTTCCATGGGCAGTATGTTTTTGTTTTCAGCGGTCTTGCTGGTCATAGGTGTTGTAGAACATTGAGGATGGTGTTCCCCTAAGGGGGAGGGGTATGTAATAGCCTCGGGTTAAATTTTCATGTAATAAAGTTAATAAAGGAAAAAATAAGACCAAGGTCATGGGACATGCATTCCAAGTTGAATGTTGGGAAAAACATCCTAATGGGTGTTCAATTGGTTTATTATGGCTAAGGAAATTGGAAAAGGCATTGGCAAGACAAAGATGCATTTATTGGTATTTTATTTATGAAAATAAAGGAAATTGGGAGAAAAAGGAGGTGAAAGGTCACATAATTTGATGAGAGAAAAATTGAAGGAAAAATAGAGAAAATTAAAGAAAATATAGGCCTCAATGATAAAAAGGCTTCTGAGGATCAGTTCACAACTTTTGTCAGTTTAAGCTTTTTTTAGTTTAGTTTTGGAGCTTTCCCTCTACTCTCTCTATTATCTCATACTCTTTCACACTTAGAGAATTCTTGGAGCACTCTAGCATTGGGGGAAGGAAGGACAAAGAAATCAAAGGAATAAGCAAGGAAAAGTTGGATCAAGTGGCTTCAGCAGAATTCTTGGAGCACTCTAGCATTGGGGGAAGGAAGGATAAAGAAATCAAAGGAATAAGCAAGGAAAAGTTAGATCAAGTGGCTTCAACATGAATACTTACAAGTAACATGTTGCATGTGTGATTTCCTAGTTGGTTGGAGAATGCATGGTACATGCATGTATGAATTTTCTTCTTTTGTTGTCATGGGAATGGGTTTTCCCAGGTGTGATAGTGGTTTCAGCCCGGCCTTTCCATTTCTGGATAACTATGGTGTGATGGGGTTCTTTCATTCGGTTGAGATTTGGATTTCCAAATGGTTTTGGAACCAGGTGAGGTGGTCTTAGGAAAATTCCTGAGGGCATAGGGATCCCTTGATCGGTTTTGGCAGGATTGAAGTAAAGCCTAAGGGTGGAGACATGAAAATTCCTCAAGGTATTGGTGAATAAATTATGAGGCATCCAATCTTGTTTTAGGCCTAAGAATCCATTAATAGATTTTGTCACGATTGTGGTAAAGCCTAGTGGTTTATGTTGTTGTTTTGGGCCTAATGATCCCTTGATCAGTTTTGGCGGGATTGTGGTAAATCCTAAGGGCAAAGATGGTGTAATATCCGAGAATCCTTGGTTGTTTTTTTTTTTAGTCCCACATTCATGCTTGGAATATGGCATGGGGTTGATTGGTTGAAATAAAGATGTAGTTCAACCCAATCTATGGTTAGGTGGTACGTGGAAGTCCCTAACTTGGTTGGATTTTGCATATGTTAATAAGACTTATTTTCCTCTTGTATTTCATGAGTATTTTTACTTTTTATTATGTGGCTTTGATGGTTGTTCTATTATGGTTATTATTCTGGTTATATGCTAGTTATAAGCATTGTTTCATAACAAGTTCTAGCTATAAGTCTTGATGTATTTGATTTGGTTATGAATGGTTAATGAATGCATGACCTAAAAAATGTTATTGTAGCTACTATGAGAGAGAATTATATGTTCTTGATGATTCTCAGAAAAGTACAAGACCCCTATGTTTATATATGCATTCATGACCAGTAGATTACATGTTCTTGATGTATTTGACGAAATGACTGTCATGGTTAGGCTAGGTTAGGTCAAGTCTCTGAGTCAGGTTTGAATATTTAGCTTTGTTGTTATTTCATGTATGCATATGAGAACTTACATGAAGTTTTGGGTAATGGTTTGGAGGCTGACCTAGAATTTAGGCTTAGAATCTCGGGTTGTTGGCTCCTAACTAGAAAGTTTGGGTTGCAACACCATGGATGCAATCTTGTGCATACTATTGGAAGCTCCCAAACACATGGAGGGCTTATTGTGGGTGTGGTTGAGGGCCTAGTATAGAGAAGGAGGGGTCAAGCTTAGGGTTTGGCCTCCTGGGATGGTTTCTCGACCTCTTTGGGTCCTGTAGCATTTGTACGATGTGGTGGATGGTTAGTAAAGTCTCAGTGTTTCGATTCCACTTCCTTAATTGTACTTAGGAGGTTGATTCATGTCATAGTAGCCCTCAACTCATGTTTAACCTGACAGGCTGGTGAAAGTGGGTAAATGTGGGAGGGGTGGTTACAGTCAAATCCACCTATAACAAAGAGAGATGGCCATCATTCATGCAATTATTACTTGGTGCACATATCTCATTAGGAGTTTCTTCTAAAATCAATACCAATTATCATAATTTAAAATATTCTTGGACACAGGTTATCATCTATGAAGAAGCACAACTAGGTTACTAAGATTCTTAGGCATGATTGTAATAACATATATGTGAAATACAAACAAAATGATGTGGTCTATTATTTATCAAAAAAATGGGGAGGTAGGATCTCTCTTTTCATTATACTTACCACACCTAATTGGTTCACTGAGGTCCATCAAGAATGAATGGGAAATGATAATATGGTTCAACTCATTCAAAGGATTTATGAGGATCCCAATCTCCCTAGGGGCTATACATGATGGAAAGATACCTTAAAGTTTGATGATCATATTTTTGTAGTGCACATTTTTGCTTTACAATAATGGGTCTTAAAAGAGTTGCATTCATCTCCTATTGTAGGTCACTCTAGCTTTCAAAAAACTTATGAATGAGTTAAGTGCTCATTCTTTTAGGAAGGCATGAAAACAAACATCTAAGTTTTTCTTTAATTCATGTGATGCTTATTAGAGAATAAGGATAAGATGGTAGTGACTCAAGGGGCCATGCTACCACTATTGATACCAATAAATATTTGGTCTAACATTTCTATGGATTTTATTATAGGCTTCTCAAAAGCATGCAAAAAATCGATCATCATGGTGGTGGTCATCCACCTTTTCCTATATGGTAGCTCACTTTTATGCCCTCTCACTCATTTACACCCTCTACAGTTACCCAAGTTTTAATGGATCAAATATTTAAGTTACATGTAATTTTCACTTCGATTGTGTCAAATCAAGGTCCCACATTCACTAACAAATTCTAGCAAGAGCTATTTAAAATTCAAGGTTCAGAATTGAAATGATTACCATTTTCTATCCTCAAACTGAAGGTAAAAAAGGTGGTTAACAAGTGGTTGGAAACCTATTTGAGATGGTTTACTTAAGAAAGGAAACACAAATGGACATAATGGATACTCTTATAGAGTTGTGGTATAATACCACTTATCAGGAAACTACCATAATGACACCACATAAATTTGTTTATGGCTAAGAACCTCATACAAAGTTTTCTATGGCCAAAAATTCTAGTTAGTGGCTTCATATTTACTTAGCACATATAAGATTTATGAAGCATATAACACCTTTCACACCAAAGAATCATTCTACGTGCACTTGAGGAACAATTGGTTCTAGGTCAAAATAAAATGAAGCGATAAGTGAACCAACGTTGTGCAAACATTGTTTTGAAAAAAGGAATTAGGTTTTTCTTTCAACCCTTTCAATATACATATCTAAACAAGAATGCCACTAGAAGCTTGCATTGGAGTTCTATGACCCCTATTAGATCCTCTAGTGCATCAGACAAGTTCACTACAAATTAGTTGTTCCATCCCGTGACACAGAGATAAATCCAATCTTTCACATGTCTTGTTTGAAGAAGATAGTTTGATTGAATCGCAGAGTATAAACTAGTTTCTAATAACTTGACGAAGAAAGATCCATTTAACCATTACTAGGACTAGTATTAGCCACCAAAAAGTATGAACTATACTAGTGAATACTCTAAAAGTTATTAATCCAATAAAAATATATGTAACCAAAAGATGCCACCTTGAAATAAACAATGATTTTACAACAAGTTCCACACCTTTAGCCTTAATGATGAAATTTCTTATGAAGGGGGAGAAATTACTATGGGAGAAATTTATAGGTTATGATTACGAGAGAGGTTGCCAGCCTTTTTATTACAGTCTTTAACTGCGAGTTATATGTTGTCGTTGTCGCTGAATGGTTGTGTCAACAGAATAATGACGTTGAGAGCCGTGCACCGTTCACCACGCAAGACTTTTCGTGGAATTGTCTTCATCCATTGTTCCCATGGAAAATCTTCGCACATGAAGTGGGATATCACAATTTCACTGCGATGAAAAAAGCAGGTCAAGTACGATGGCCCACAGTGTAGTCATCGATTGATATTTCCAACAGAATATTGGCCGCCCATGACATTAGGGAACGTGCACCATAGTCCCGGGTCGGCTTTCGCCATGGAATTTCCTAAACGGTGACCCACTTGTTACACAGTACGACAAGTATGACCTTATTTCACACTATTTACATCCTAATTTATCCAGGAATCAAGACTTAAAACAAGTATGGCACATAATTTCAATTGGCATGGAAAATTAGGTGAATTATGATACCTAACAGTTGTACAATATGGCTCACTAACATGAGATTCGGTGGAAGATTGACAATATGTCAGAGGAAATATTTATAGTGGTAGGGACCACTTTATGTTGACACCTTCCAAAATCACCACTGTAGTCAAAATTATGGCGTGAATGACATGGAAGATGGAAGGAAGCATCAAATTGGACGATATTGACAAGCATGAAATGACCGTGGGAAAAGGGGAGCCCCTTCATGTCAAAGTTGAACCTTTCCTAGCTTGGGTTATAGAGTTATAATTTATAAATTTCTTTTAAAAATTTTGAACTAATAGTTTTAATTTAAAAAGATGATTTATAGTTTCAATGACTTAATTAGTTTAATTCTATTTTATATATATTTTAATAATAATTAATTTATTCTTATCACATTTTGTTCATTTGCAAGTTGTAATATAAAATTCATGTGTCATAACAAGAAGACTTATCATTTGTGAATTTTTTATGTCTAGATGTATCTTATTATACATATCTATATCTTTACTACGCATCTCTATTAAAAATGATTCATAATTTCTTAACATATCCTTAAACCTTGAATTAGTTTAATATGAAAGGTGAGTTTAAATTGACAGATGTTGTTGGTGTAACATAACATTGGTTTTAGGAGTATGAATAGTCTCAAACTGCAAAAAAGAAAGAAGATAGTTGATGTTGAAGATGATAGTTACAAGTTGCAATCATGTACCACAAAAGGTTGTAGCGGCCATAATGTAGGATTTATTTGGAAGGAAAAATGAAAGAATTGAAAGTCATATTTGGAAGCACAATAAAATGGGAATATGGACTGACCTTTAAAGTCATCTTAGAGGAGAGGTGATAATCATTCATGTCAAACTTACATGCTATAATTTTTTGAAATGATAATTGAGATTATTATTGGTTATGATTAGAATCTTCATGTTTCCCATTATATTCACTGTCATGAGATTAATAATCCTAGCAATGAAATGTCAAAGAGGATTCATCCACAATCTTCAAGTTAATCATTCCATATATCTGTACTCATTTTTTAGATTCAAATTTCTTTATGATCACTTATGCTTGTTGTTTAAGCACATGGATCTTCCTTTCAAAATCAACTAAACATAAACACCACCAAATCTTTCAAATCTACTTCAATCAATAAGCTACGAGAGTTGTATAGATAAAATAGCAATAAGTTATGTTTTAAACTCTTCAACTATGACTTCTTGCTATGCCCAAATGTTAGTCAAATTCCCTCATCCTATAACACCTCACAACATTTATGTGATTCCAGAATTGAGCAATTCATGGTATATTTATATCCAATCTTCTAGCATTTCCCAAGTACCAAGCCTTCAATTACCAATATTTAGAAGCCCTTGTTCTAAGAACACATTTGTATTATTTTTTCAACTAATAGAGTTTGTAACTGACTATGTTAGCATTTTTAATTAATAAATCTATACTGATTATGACCAAGGAATTATATATAAAGCTCTATAACCATGATTTAAGGGTTTTGATAAAATTTGGGTCTTCAAACAACATTTGAAATGGGGATATGCAGTGGGATCGAGGTTGCAAATAAAGGTAGAAGAAGTTTAAGGTTTATTGTCTTTGGAATCTATTAGGAACATTGATAATGTTGTCTCCCTCTACTAGGGAATTTGTTCGTAAACTTTTGGTTATCATGAGACTAAGCTTTACAAGCTAAAATTTGGGATTGATTTGGTTTTTTCACCCTAAACCTATCCCTCCAAACATCATTTTCATTACCTTTGAATTAGCTATAATCGCGCACTATTTGTGTTATTCACCATGCTTTCTCATTATTATATTTCTTCATTAAAAGTGATGATTATGATGGGTTGTGATTTCACTCACTGCAAAATTTGTTTTCTGCTGTCAAAAGGGCACAAAAGAGTAGAAAAGTTGCAGCCATCTCCCAAGACACAAAAGCTCTCAAAGCTAAATTAGACCCCATCCATTGGATAGTGCTTGGAATAAGATTTCCAACGATATATGAAACTCCTCAAATCGACCCCAGAATCAGAAGATATGACTTGTTAAAGTTGAGGGTTCTATAACCGTTGAAAGGAGGAAAGAATCGCAGATCAGAGGTCAGAGAGCATATCACAAATCGCTTATTGGCGGATCAGGTAGAAATGAGGCAATTGGATATGTGGGGTGAAACTAGCAATCAACGATGGTCGATATCGCAAATCGGCGGATCGGTGATTTCTCGTCAATGGCACTAAGCACATATCGGCCTGTCGGCAATCAAGGGTCCATGGAAATTGATGATCGATGATCACGCTCAGAACATCATGGCTTATCGACACACCAGAGGGGTGAAAAAACTAAAATATTTCGATATTGTGAGTTGCAATAGGATAGTATAAATCACTAGGGAAGGCCGAAAAGCATTTAACAAATAAATTCAGCGAAAAACCAACGGTCAAGTGCTAAAGGGCTATTGCAATCAGAGGTTTCAAACATGTTGCCGCTCCAATGTAAAGGTCCTGACTGAAAAACCCCATTGCGATCCACCAAGAAAGGAGCTCCAATAAGGGGCTGGCCTAAAGTCACGTAAAGAGTCAAAGAAACCAAGGGCTAAGCACAGAGGGTGATCAACAATCGAAAAATTGGCAAAACCTAATATCGCATCACTCAAAGTTAAGTCCCCGATTGCAAGTTGCCAATAAGAAACCTCCGATAGAAAAGGTTGAGCCTTGACATAGCCTCCGGCCCTATGTTGAAGAAATACTGAAAGGGGATAAACCAAAGGGGTCTAAGGAGCACCAAGACTCACTATTTGTAACATCCTTTAGAATGAAAACCCCGATACTATGATGCCCTGATAGCATGATACATTGTTTTACAGTTGGATGGGTCAGCAACTGAAACTTTGAATAGAGGTATGGAGTAGCTGGAGAGCGATATGCTTTAATCTTGTGGAAGCCTCTGCAACAAGAAACCTAGGACAACGATTGCCTCATAAATTAATTCGATTGCTTCGCTGCACATCTTCAAAGAGTAAATGGAGGTATGTGACTCAGGAAGACTTAATGCCTCAGCGTGGAGCTCCACTCGATCATAAATGCAAAGGAATTCCCGGAAAAACTCTATTGTTGCTCTGTGACAAGCAAACACAATCGATCACTACCAACTACAGAGAGTGGAGAAGTTGGTCTATTAAGGCGAAAGCGACAGACTCTGGTGAAACAACAAGAGGGACACATTCTGGCAAAGACGTGGCCTTATCAAGGGGCCTTCACAGGAACAACAGAGGGATAATGCTTCCATCATCTTTTTGTTTTCATTTTCTTTTCGTTATTCTGTAATTTCTGTTTGTTTTCAAGAAAGGAAACAAATCCTTAGAAATCATTTTGGGCAGCAGAGCTATCGCAGGCTGAGGCAGCTAGTCAATCAGACAGCTGGCCCTTGACTGAGATATTTTGTAAATGTGGTTTCAAAGCCCCCCCTTCTCTGTATAAATGAAGGGGAGAAACACTTAATACATGTTCCATAATTCTCCACCCACAGTGGTCCAAATTATATGATTCCACTTTGGTTCTAATTTCCTGTTCATGAGGGACTAGAGCGATACACTACTGAATGTTATGGACTAGTTATTTCGACCCTTCAAGTATTAATGAAACTATTCTGGTGATTCCAAGCAGATCAATGCGCAATATGTTTTCCCCTTTGCAATCTCATTCCATATATGTTTTCCTTTCTCTAAAATAGTGTGATGAAATTGTCGGTTTCTCCCTTGTTCATGATTGTATATTTGTTACCAAGTAGCAACAGTACCTGTGTTAGCTATAGATTTACTTAAGTACCTGTAATATGCACATATTTTCCTAAGCTTTTGGATACAAATGTACCCATGAGTATATGGCCTGAAACCCTAACTAGCACTCCACTCCTGCCACTCTTTCATCTCCTCCATCTTCCATTTTTTTATTGGAACATTGTGGCTTAGGATTTTGCATTGCAGTCATCCCTACGCACCGATTTCCTTCCTCTCTTTCCTCCTCTTCACTTTACTGAAACATAAATATTAAGCTGCCTATTGTTGTGTGTTGGCCACCAGAACCAGACATTTCTCTTTGAGGTTAGCCTGATTTACCCCCTGAGCACTTGGATCCATGTATTGGTTGAGTTTACCTTCTTAAAGGATTATTAGGCCAAGCCCCCTTTATCCTCTTTTTCAATTACGTGACAATTGGAGTGCAATCGAAAGCCCCTCTTGAAAATATTCCATGCACTCCTCTATCTAAGATGTCCTAGGCACTAGTCTACAATCAACCCAAAGGTTGTCTCTAGGAAGATTTTTATGTCTCCCGAAGCACTTGTGCTACAGGTGCCATTTAAAGCGACAACAGATTGCGTAGTTCATTTCTTTTGTAGTTTTCCTCTTCTATGAGATCAAAGATACTAATAAATTTAATTATTTGTGAGATTAAATATATTAGTAGTTGCTTGAAGGAAACTCTATTTATATGAAATATATGAGGCTACTATATGGACCATAGTAGTTTTGACTTCAATCATCCATCATTTTAAATACTACTTTCTCAAATATTTCCTTCAAGTCACAAACTCTAGGATTTTCCACCAATGAAAAGGATCTTCTCCATTATGAGTCTAATGTAACATTCCTTTTTCTAATCCCCAAGTTTTGAAATGTAATTAAAGGATGATAATTTTGGAGAGCCCACATGGATATAATGCCAATATTGTTTGTTGTAATATTTTGATTAAACTATAAAGTATTAAATTCGAAGGAGAAAGAGAATCCTATATGAATCCTGATGTATGGAAGGATAGGTTACTTAGGAAGTCTGTTATGGAGATTGGGAAGTTTCCCATCTTCCCTAAATTTAATGTTATGACCCCTAATGTTCTTGTTGAACTACCAACTACCTAAGTAGCTATGAGAGGATGGGGGAGAAGGTGTTGGAGCCACCCGAGCATGGGCTATGTACCTCATAGTAGAGTCCTAGTTGACTTCACATCCCAAGAAGAGGAACTTGGACCTTTCCTGTGTGAAGCAACACTCGTGGGTAGAAAACATGTCAATTTTTTGAGTTAGCTATTTTGAGTAGAGTTTGGAAGATGGTAACACTTAGAGAAAAATATATAAAAAAAAGACTTGAACTATTTGAGTGACCCTATAATCCTTATGAACATACAAATCTAAGAACGAAAACATTGCAAACTTGTAAACCTATTATTGGAAGCTGGACAACAAATTATAGGTTTGAAATGTGTTAGATGAGGAAACCAGAGAGAAATCCCTTCACTCAAGTCAGGTAGACCAAGAAGAACTCTACTATTTGGTTGTGTTTTTTCATGTGAATCATTTGAAGGAGAAAGGATTTTTAAGGAAACCATAGGAAGTGGAGAACTGATTTCGGAGGATCCAAGATGCCTCAAAATTAAATAGTCCGAAATTGATATGAAAAGGTTTCCATGATGAGGAGCTCGGTGATATCTTTCCAACACAACTTGAACGAGCTCAAACAAACTTCATATGAGAAAGTTATCATGTTTTGAAGTTTTGAAAAAAATGCAAAAAGGAAGGATAGAGGTGACATGTGTTAGTCCCAAAGGGTGGCACATGGCAAGTTGTATGAAGGACACAAGGGAGGATCAAAAGAATAAACGTGATATGAGGCTGGCGTGACATGGTGACATGGTAGCATCAACCGAGGACAAATGGCAGAGACAATTATGTGGCATCTATGTGGCAGTTGACTTCATAGGTGGCTGTGCAATTGACTAAGTCTTGGGCATTGATTGTGTGACATGTGAACCAATCAAGTGGAGTAATGTGGTAACTTAGGTTGGAACAAAACTCTCTTGACCTCTCTAGAAGAGTTGGGCAAATGGTTTGAACTCACGACCTTGTCAACAACAACCCAAAGAGTCATTGCTACACCAACCATTGATTCTTACTATGTATAAGTGGAAACTTCTATTTGAAGTTATTACAACCTGCAATGATTTTAAATAACATAGGTGGGCTTTGAACCCGTGAAGCCATTGTTGAAATTGGAAGTCAACTTTGACTTTTCAATGTATAATGGCAAGCTTAATTCATAAAGATTAGATAATTGGACTTAGCAAATAGAAATTTATTGTCATGTTTAGCAATTTGTTGAAGAAGCTGTAAAGATTCAGTCGGCCTATTTATGACTTGAAGGTACAACGTTGGTTTGTTGGGAGAGTAAACTTGAAGAAGGTAGAAAAATGATTTTTAAAATCCTTTCTTCATGGTCAAAATTCAGTAATGCATTAAAGAAAAAGTCTTATCCTTTAGCATACACCTATAAAACAATCATGGAATGGAAAAAATTGAGACAAGGGAAAGGACAAATCATACAAAGCTTTAATAAATAATTTAGGAAGAAGGCATTACATTTAAATATTCCATTATATAATCTAGAAACTCTTTTAAAATGTATAGGTACATTGCATAGTTACATTCACCATATTATTTTCTTATTTAATCCCACTAATTTGGATGAAGTATGTGTCCAAGCTACTCATCTTGAGTCCATGGGAAATAATGTGCAAAGTGATTTCAAACAAAAGTAAACATCTAAGTTTTTGTAAGTCAAATTCAAAGGAAAAGGGAAAGGCAAGAAGGTTGCTACAATGAATAAGAAGAGGCAAAGTCTACATGCTCTCATTGTAGAAAGAAAGGGTACGGTGATGCTCATTTTTGGAAGATACATCCTAAACTAAGGCCTAAAAGGTTTAGATGCAAAGGAGAGAAAAATACTATTTCCATAATGCAACAAAATTTTGGATCTTATTCAAGGGATGAAGCTTAGATCACAACTATAGGAATGCAAGGTAAAACATCTTCTCATGATAGTTCTAGTTCTTCTATTCCATCTCCTAGTCCTAAAAGTAGAAGAAGTGAGTTTTTTCACATAAGAGTGATAATTAAGCATATGAAAATTGATAAGATTTTTTATGTTGGTTCCCAAGTAAATGTAATATCTGATGCAATTTTCAAGAAATTGGAATTAGAAACAATACCTCACAAGAAACATTATCCTCTATGTTGTGTATGTGATGATGCAAAACTACAAGTAACCAAACAATGTAAAATTAAATTTGCTATCACTTCAAAATTTGTTGATGAGGTTCAATTAGATGTGGCTCCTCTTGATATTTGTGGAATTATATTGGGAAGCCATTACTTGTATGAAAGGAAAGAAAAGGTTGAGTATATTGCAAGGACGCATAGCATGAAGACTAAATTATCACTTGTTAGTGCAAGGAAAATGAAGAGGCTCATAAATGCTAGAAAGAAATTTGTACTTATAGTTGTGAAAGAAAAATATGTTGAACAATGTACTAATTTTAATGGTTGTGATCCTTCTCATAAGGATGAATTAGTTAATCTCATTTCTAACTATGATGAAATGTTCCAGGAACTTGAAGGATTGCCTTCCAAGAGGGAGATCCAACATGAGATTCAGTCCCAAGAAAGTTCCCTTCTTCCTTATGTTGGTATGTATAAGATGTCCATAATTGAGAATGTAGAGATAAAAGTTAAGTTCAAGAATTTCTTGAAAAGGGAGTCATCATGCCTAGTTCCTCTCCATGTGGATCTCCTACTGTGATAGTACCAAATGTTGATTTTTAGGGTATCCTCTAAACTGATAATTACTTCTGATGATTTCAGTTAGGTTAATCTTTTTTTGTATTCATTTTTCATCATAAAGAAATTACACAAAGGAGCTCAACAATAAAAAAAATATGCCAAAAGGACCACAAAGAGACAATTACACGTCAACACAAGCATTTACCCTAGGAAAACCCACATGGGGAAAAACCCAACCACCTTTTCCTTAGAGAAATTCTTGTTTTCAACAAGAGATATATCTAGACATCCTATTCATTTACAAGGTCAAATTTACCATCAAATAAACTTGGTTAAACATAATCAAACTTCATCCTAATCAAGCCATCTTCCCAAAAAAATTTGTATGTTTAGGTCTGCTTAGAATTAGGCCTTCTTCCTTCCTCAAAATACAATCCTTCCTTAGAAATTTGGTCCTGTACAAAGATTTTCCTAACATAGAGGGCTACCACAAAGATTCAGTCTCATACAATAGAGATTCATCCAATACAAAGGGGTACCACAAATATTCGGTAATGTACGTCGTATATTTTTCATGTACAAAGGGTTACTACAAAGATTCGATCCTGTACAACAAAGGGAGAAATTCATCCTTTTTTCTTCTCTCCTTTACATATCTTAACAAAATATATTATGTATTTTATGATCAATTTTGAATTGTTGTTTGAGAAGATATCAAATATCTCCTATATATAGATCCATTAGGCTGAATGGGTTCCTTTCTTAACAAAGTTGACTTGAACACTTGAAGGGGCCACCTTGACTAGGAGGAGGCTGACATGGTTTCTTTTGGAGACAAAAATTATATTTTTAAAGGTTCAAATTTTCTTCTTTTGAAAAGAGTATGAGGAACATGCTTTAGAATATTTTTCTTTACAAATACATCATGGACCAAAAATAATAATTATGAAGACCAACCACAGTTACAAAATTCAAAACCAAAGAAGGATGGTACATGGAGAATGTGTGTTAACTTTTGTGCAATAAAAAGTATATCGGTAAAGAATCGATACCTTATTCCTTGTATCAATTCTTTGTTAGGTTAGTTAAAAGATGCAGATTATTTTACTAAGTTAGATTGTGAAGTGGTTATCATCATATTCAAATTGTAGAAGATGGTGTTTAGAAAACCACTTTCAAAACAAAGAAGGGTTTGTTTGAATGGTTAGTGATTCCTTTTGGGCTTTACAATGCCACAACAACTTTTATGCATTTGATGAATGTTGTTTAACAAAGTTATCGATCAAATGATAACTATTACTTGAAAACGAGAACTCTATCCAAAAGACCCCAAAAAAACATGAAAAAAACAACTCGAAAAAGAAAATTGTTGATTTTGCATCACCACCTTTTTTTATATATTTATTTCAGAGTAAATTTTCAATATTTTTTAAAAATAACAATAAAAGCCATTTTTTTGTGCAAAAACACTTTGAAATCAAAAATGCTTTTTTTCAAGGTAAATTTCCAACCTTTTTTAGCAATGACGTTAAAGATAAAATATCATAACTCCGAAAAACCTTAAAATTCCAACAATTTTCAAGCGTGACATAAAGATAAAATATCATGTCTCTAAAAAAGACTTAAAATTCCAACAATTTTCAAGCCGTGACATTAAAGATAAAATACTTATAATTGTTTTCAACCATAACATTAAAGATAAAATATCGCGACTTAGAAAAACCTTAAAATTTTGACAATTCTTCAACCATGGAATTAAAACCAAATATCACGACTGCAAAAAGCCTTAAGTTTTCAATACATTTCAACCATGGCATTATGGAAAAATTATATGACTAGAAAATATTTAAAAATGAACACCTGAATGAAAGAGTCATTATACCAAGAGTAAAATTCTTTTTAAATGCTAAAAGTATAGCTATTCCAAAATCTTAGCATAAGGCAACTTGACACATTGCAACAAAAGTTTAAAAATCAACCATCAAATTGACACACTTGATCCATTATAACAAAAGTTTTAAAATCAACAATCAAATTGACACATAATGATGTTGGGTTGCTAGTCGAGGATCAACATGAACCCTATAAAACAATCAAAAGGGAGGGTAATTTTTTTTTAATAACAACTAATTTATAAAAAAATAATCATTTTAATAATGATTACTAAGATCAAATAATATTCCTATAACGACTAGTTAAAAATAATAATAATATTATAGTATATAATAATTATTACAAAAAGTTAATAGTAAATATTAATAAGAAACAAACCATCTAAATTAACCAAAAACAAGAAATAGAGTTCTATATATATTAATTAATCAAGATTTTATAACAAAAGTAATAATTAAAAAAAAAACTAAAATTAAAACCAACAATCAAAGGTAAAAAAATTTTGAAGATGAGAAAACGAATCTGAGATCAAATCTGTCATAGAGCAAACTTTGCAGTATTAAATAAGTCTAATCTGGTAATAATTTAACAAACTACCAATCAAATATACTAGCTCCACCACTGGCATTTCACGCCATTTCAATATCATATGGGTAAAATATCAACACAATATCTAATAGTTCGTACAAAATTGAAATCACGGGGTTGACCTGTAATGAAGTGCATTTCGAGCAATGGACCACACGTTGTGGCCATAAACCGTGTGGGGTTCATTGTTGATCATCTTTCTAAATTCCACGCGGTGGATGCTTCGTGTGGGGTTCATTGTTAACCAGCGTCACCGATGCCACGCGGAGGATTCTTTCCTAAAGTAGAGCTGCACGCGATGGATTTTTCTTGAAGTGAATCATAATGAGTTATTTTGGGTGTGAACATACGTAGTCATGTTCTAGTGAAGCCAATGCTTTCTCACTTGGGGTGGTCCATTTCGAATTCATGTAGTCTAAAGAGGGGACAAACGGATTGAATTTCAAACCATCGTTTTCCGAATTTTTAAATATGCAATAACAAAGAAACACAAAAAAGATGGAAAATGAGCATTGACGGCCACTAATACGGCCGTATTAGTGGCGGTGCACCCTACTCCTTTGTGGGACCTACGCGGTCGCCACGGACTGACTTGTGGTGGAATACTTTGTAGGACCCCACATTCACACAATTGACAATATTCTAAATTTAATGGGTCGTTTCCTATCCTTTCGTCCCAGGTGTAGATCATAATTTCAATTGGCATGGAAACTTAGGAAAAGTATGACACCTAACAGTTGTACAGTATGGCCCACTAACATGAGATTCGCTGGAAGATTGACAATATTTTTTTGATTAAATATTTATAGTGGTAGGGACCACCTTATGTTGACACCTTCCAAAATCACCACTGCAGTCAAAATTTTGGCATGAATGGCGTGGAAGATGGAAGGAAGCATCAAATTGGTCGTGTCTTTATAAATTTGGTGGTCTCATCTTCTTTATATTGTATATTTGCCTATAATTATGTTAATTTTGTGGACGATATTGACAAACATGAAATGACTATGAGAAAAGGGGAGTTCCTTCATGTTAAAGTTGAACCTTTCCTAGCTTGGGTTATAGAGTTATAATTATAAATGTATTTTAAAAATTTTGAACTCATATTTTTAATTTGAAAAGATATTTGAACTAATATTTTAATTTATAAAAAGGATGATTCATGTTCAATGATTTAATTAGTTAATTTTATTATTATATTATATAATATATATAATATATATACTATTATATATATATATAATATACTATATATATAAATATATATATATATATATATAATATATATAAATATTATAATATAATATAATTATAATGAATAATTAATTTTATTAAATTTTGTTTATGTGTAAGTTGTAATTTATATATGAATTTCAAATCGTGTGTCATAACAAGAAGCTTTATTACTTGTGGAAATTTTAAGCTTAGACATATCTCATGATACATATATATATCCTTACTAAGCATCTTTATAAAAATGATTCATAATTTCTTAGCATATCTTAAACCTTAAATTAGTGTAATAGGCAAGGTGAGTTTAAATTGACAGATGTTGTTGGTGCAATAGAACATTGGTTTTAGGAGTAAGAATAGTCTCAAAATGTGAAACGAAAGAAGATAGTTGATTTTGAAGAACATAGTTACAAGTTGCAACCATGTACCACAAAAGGTTGTAGTGGCCATAATGTAGGATTTCCTTGGAAGGGAAAATGAAATATTTGAAATTCATGTTTGGAAGCACAATAAAATGGGAATATGGGCCAACCTTTAAATTCATCTTAGAGGAGAGGTGATAATCATTCATTTCAAACTTACATGCTTTCATTTTTTGAAATGATAATTGAGATTATTTAAGTATGGGGGTTTACGCAGTGCATTAAATTTAAAAAGAGTCAAGGGATCTCTACTTGAATGGTTCATGAGGCACAATACTTGCTAAGGTTTTGCAAATGGGGTAGCAAGCTAAGTGGGCTTGATTGTGGGGAAAAAACTCCACAGTTAAGCGCGCTTGAGCCAGAGGAGATCTGGGATGGGTGACCTCCTGGGAAGTCCTGGTTACCGGGTGCAAGCCCCGGAAGTGATGATTGATGCTATGTGATTCGTTCTCCACATTTCAATAGTTTCAATCCCACTTCTTCACCCCTGTGAGCATCACCCGATGCAATGAGTGCTAAGTGAACTATTCAAAAATCATGAGAATTAGTCAGTTACGACTACCTCTCATGGAAATGGTCATACGTGAATGACTTACTTAACGCAGTTGAATCCCATAATGATATCTAAATAATGCACTGCGTAAACCCACATACTTAAAATTAAAAAAGAGTCAAGGAGATCTCTACTTGAATGGTTCCATGAGGCACAATACTTGCTAAAGGTTTTGCAAGGTATGCAAGCTAAGTGGAGCTTGATTGTGGGGAAAAAATCCAAACAGTTAAGCGCGCTTGAGCCAGAGGAGTTCTGAGATGTGTGACCTCCTGGGAAGTCCTGGTTACGGGGTGCAAGCCCCGGAAGTGATGATTGATGCTATGTGATTCGTTCTCCACATTTCACTAGTTTCAATCCCACTTCTTCACCCCTGTGAGCATCACCCGATGCAATGAGTGCTAAGTGAACTATTAAAAAATCAGGAGAAATTAGTCAGTTACGACTACCTCTCATGGAAATGGTCATACATGAATGACTTACTTAACACAGTTGAATCCCAAAATGATATCTAATTTTGGAGATAATTTCTGACAACCCTTTGTCTTTGAGTGATGTTTTCTTATATGGTTGTAGCCTCAAGAATACCTGATCCCCTTCTTGAAATTGACGCTTTGAACAATGTTCGTCTGCCTATTGCTTCATGCAATTTTGAGCTTGATGGAGATTCTCTTTGAGGTGGGCAAGCATGGTTTCATGGTTCTGTAGGAGTTGATCCACTGCTTGTACCTTCTAGCATCCTTGGATATAAGAAGTAGGTGGAGGGAGTTGACCATAAATTGGTTCATATGGAGTCATCTTGGTGGTGGCATGATAATTAGTATTATACCACCATTCGGCTAGAGGTAACAACTGTACCCATAGATGTTGCTTTTCTGAAGTGAAACACCTAAGGTAGGTCTCCAGACATGTGTTGACTACTTCAGTTTGACCATGAATTTGGGGATGATAGGAAGTATTGAGTTGTAGTTGGGTACCTTGTAGCCTGAAGCGTTCCTGCCAAACGTTATTGGTGACGATTGGGTCATGATCAGACACAATGGAAGTGGGCATGCCATGCAATTTGAAGATCTGGTCCATGAAAGATTGAGCCACCAAAGCGAGTGTAAAAGGGTGGGGTAGGGCGAAAAAATGAGCATACCTAGAAGGTTTTTCCACAACCACCATGATGAGTGGCTTGTTGCCTGACTTCGGATGACCAGTAATGAAATCCATAGAAACCTCCGTCCAGATTGAGGCAGGGATGGTCAATGGCTGTAAGGTTCCTGCGGATTTGATTGTTTCTCCTTTGTGGCGCTAACACACTTTCCACTCAGCTACAAAAGTAATAATGTCCTTTTTCATGCCTATCCAAAAGAATGAATGTTGAATGTGAGCATAAGTCTTCTGAAAGCCTAAATGGCCTGCAGAGGGATATGAGTGCAACTCTGCGAAAATATGACTTTTGAGGGTGGATGTTGGTGATATCACTGCTTTGTCCTTGTAGTAAAGAATCTCATCTTGCCAAGAGTAGCCCGATGTGGAATTGGGATATACCTGTAATTTATTAATGAGTTGGGAGAGTGAAGGATGTGAAAACTATTCCTGGCGAGCCTCTTTAATCCACTCTGGAATGGGAAGAGAAATTGCTAGCAGGGTGCTTTCCTCCTCAAACTAGCATGATAAAGCATCCACTACGACATTTTCACACCCTTTCTTATAAATTATCTCATAATAATATCCCAACATTTTGTCTATCCATTTATTTTGTTATGGCAAGGATAGGCATTGCTCCAAAAAATATTTAAGGCTTTGATGGTCTGTGCGGATTTGGAAACGTCGCCCCAATAAGTGTGGTCACCAGGTATCCACTGCATGTAAGATGGCCATTCATCTCCTTCTCATAGGTAGATTGTCCCACATTTGTCCCACTTAGATGTTGGCTAGTGAAGTCAAATGGTTGACCTTCACTACATTAAGACAACCCCAATACCCGTACCTAAAGCATCACATTTAATCACAAAGGATTTTGTGAAGTCAAGTAGTGCCAACAAATGGCATGTTTGAGAGCTATAAATGCCTGTTGCACTTCATCATTCTAGAGGAATGAATTTTTGTTGAGAAAGTGAGTGAGGGGTCTAGCAATGCGACCATAATTGCGGACAAATTTGTGATAGTAGCTGGTGAGACCCAAAAATCCTCTCAAACTCTTCAAGGTCTTTGGTTGAGGCCAATCCTGCACTGCCCAAATCTTTTTGGGACCCACATTGACATCTTCACGCCCCACAATGTGGCCCAAATACTGAACTTCTTCCATGCCAGAAGAGCACTTGGATAATTTGACAAATAATTTATGCTTCCGGAGCAGTTGCAAGAGTAGATCTACATGTTGAAGATGTTTTTTGCAAGTGAGGTTGTAGATGAGGATGCCATCAAAGAAAACAAGGACAAATTTTCTGAGATATGCTTTGAGAAGGTGATTCATGAGGCTCTAAAAAGTGGATGGGGCATTACAGAGACCAAATGTCATGACTAGGAATTCATAATGGCCTTCATGAGTTCAGAAAATAGTCTTTGGGATGTCAACCTCTTTCATGCGAATTTGGTGATAGCCCAAGCGAAGGTCGAGCTTAGTAAATAATTGAGCCCCATTTAGTTCTTCCAGCAAATCATCAAAAACTGGAATGGGAAATTTATCTTTGAGCATTAGCTTGTTGAGGGCCCTGAAGTCTGGACACATCCACCATTCCCCATCTTTCTTGAGCACCATGACCACCAATGATGAATAAGGACTAATGCTAGGACGAATGACACTGGCTTCTAGGAGTTCCTTGATGATTTTTTCAATTTCATTCTTTTGGGCGAAAGGATATCTATATGGGCACATATTTAGTGGTTGTGCCCTTGGGACCAAAGTAATGTTATGATCATGTTCCCCTCTTGAAGGTGGAAGCTCATGAGGCTTGTCAAAGACCTGCAAATGGTTGTTTAAGACCTATTGCATCTCAAGATGAATATGAAGAAAAGTGGGTTTGAAGGCCTAGATGGCATTAAATTGGGCTATAACTCCATGGTGGCCCTTTCTTAACAGTTTTTCCATCCTATGCGAGTTGATGATAGAAGGAGCACCTGCCTGGAGTCTGCGGAGGGTATGTATGTGGTCATTCTGCTTAAAGTTCATATGTAATTCCTGAAAATCCATTGTGATTGGGCTGAGTGTGCGGAGCCATTCAACACCCAAGACAATGTCACACCCACCCATGTTGATGGCAAACATGTGGGTCTTTAGGTGATAAGCCCCCATTTGAGGTTTGAAATTTTCACAGTGGCCTTCACATTTCATTGTCCCCCCATTACCAATCTGGACTTGGAAATTAGAGACTGCTCTGACAAAACAATGCACTGCTTCGACAACTCTTTGATGGAAAAAGTTATGTGTATAGCCACTATCAATCAAGACTATTACAGTGCAATGCTTAATAAAACCTCTGATTTTGAGAGTTTGGGGACAATAAATTCCTGCCAAAGCATGAAGGGAGATAACTAGTTCTTCAGGTGTAGCTGGGCGCTCATTGCCCGGTTGGTTGTCCTCATCTTCCTCCTCTAGTCCCTTAAATGGTGGGGCTTCCTCAGATGCATTGTGATCAGTAGCATCAATTTGTAAGAATTTGGGTTTTTTGCATTTATGTCCTTGGGTGTATTTCTCATCACAGTAGTAACACAATCCTGCTTTCTTGTTTCCGCCATTTCCACTGGTGACACTTTTTGAACCTTAAGTGTTTTGGTAGTGCTCGGAGCCTGGGTGGGGTGTCCCTTGGCTATGAAATTTGGATGAGTCCACTGGGTCGCTAACACGTGTTCTACTTCCCGAGCTATCTTGCAAGATGCCAGCCATGAGACTGTGTGGTGCATTCGGATGTGGGCTTGTATGGCGTCTTTGAGACCATTGATAAAACATTCCAAGTAGAATTCATCGGCTAGACCTCTTGTGCGGAAGGCTAATGCTTCAAACGATTTAATATATTATTGCACTGTGCCTATCTATTGAAGCTTAGTAAGATGATCCAAAAAGTTAGATTCATGGTCAAACCGATCATAAAGGGCTTTTGAGAATTGCCAAGTCATTGACCTTGCATAACAACGTTTATGCCACTGCCACCATTGCCATATTTCTTGGTCCAAGTACAGGTTTCCCACACTTAGCTTAGTCACATCATCTTTGATGTGATTCAATGTGAAATATTTCTCCATTTGTGCTAGCCATATGGCTATATGAGAGGCATCAAATTTAGACATGTCCAACTTGGGTGGTTGAGGTTGGGATTGTTGGTGGTTTCCATAAAAGTGAAGAGAATGGCTAGACTCGCCCTCAAGGTTTTCATTAAAATCATATGCCTCCAATTGTTCCCCCAACTTGCGCTTGGTGATTATGTCATATAAGGACTAGATCTACTTTGTTATTGCCTCCAACTTTTGTTAAATGGTGTCTATCTTCTCATTGGCCATAACATGAGCTCTAATTTGTACCATGCACAGATCTGGTGCACTTGTCATTACTATGAAAAAAAATTTGGGACCACCCAAAATTTTGACCCTGACAAGTGAATGGTACCACCTTGCTCAGCCTGTCAACCTGATTCTTATAGGATAAGTCTCCTATAAGTGTCCTGGGATCGTCTCAGACCTTTTTTTTTCTTTTTACTCCTAAAGGAGCTTTACTCCTCGCTTAGGAATACCGCAATAGCCAATTCCTAGAAAATTTAATTATGCCCTATGTCCTGCGAGAATCATGCTGAGGTATAGGAGCCACATAAATAGCCAGATCTGTTGGCAAAACCCTCAACTACAGAGTATGAGTAGGAATGTGGCAATGATCAAACCCCTGCTGCTAGATCTGAATGGAAAATCTAACTGTTGCGACTACTACAGAACCCAACCTGCTAGATCTGATCTGGCAATGATGATGCATGATCTAGAGAGAGACAAGGGTACTATGGTCTCAAGGAGAGTCAGGTGGTACAAATCGAAATATACATAAGGGTCCAACAGTAGTACTCGGCCCAATCTTTCAGGGCACTAACCAAGGAGGATCAACTGTACCCTTAGATGTACAACTCGACTACCCTATCATACACGCGAGTAATCTCCCCGAGTTTTGTTCTCAGTGTACTGTAGAAACAAGATGGCCGACGGTTTATCTATGGTGAGGCTTCAAGAGAGCCTTGGGGGCTTCCGATATACTCAGAGGGTACTTGGAAGATAGTCCGTGCACGGTTTTGTCTAATGCACTACTACTCGAAGGGGTACCCACAGGGGTTACAAGGGAGTCCAACAAGCGTGACCACCTCTTGTATTTCCTGCATGCATGCCTCCCAAAATCTGTAGGTTTATGCACTCAATGATAGATCCCGTGGTTTAAAGACACTGAAACACGTCTCTAGCCAAAAACAATTCTGCTAAAAATGGAGATCACACTAGCCCTGGAAAGTGCTTTGATACCACTTGTTATGCTCTTGACCTATGAGAAGGTACCAGAATACCAAATATGTGAAGAAATATACCCAGAACACTGAATAATAAGAAACAACAACATGTATTTTAGTATTTAGAAAGGAAAGCAATGTTCACTTGCCTCTTCGAGGGGGAAACCTCCAATAGAGTTGGGCTCAATTACAAAATAAGACATGGCACTCCTCAAGGGGAGTCTCTATCCTTTATATATGATTCATACATGCAATACCATGGGTCAGTACCATGGTTTTTATTAATATCATCTATCTAATACCATGGCCCATTTGCAACTAACTGTGGTCCCTTCTTTAAATGTGGGTCAACCACCTCTTTAACTAACTATAACTATGACTCAACCCTATTACATAAATAAGGGGTTTAGGGTTGGACCCTAACATTGATGGAGTCGGATTGAGAATTAAGATGGTTAAGAAACAAATCTGATTTTTCATGTCCATGAGGCCAAATGACACAAGTATCATCAACAAACCTCTTCCATTTCTTAGGGGAAAATTGGGTGGAGGCTAATGCCTTAATCTCAAAATATTGCATGAATCAGTTAGAAACTATAGGGGAAAGTGGAGAACCCATCGCTTCCCCACAAGGTTGTTCAAAGAACTCACCTTGGAAATTGAAAATGGTAGAGGTGAGGCAGAGACTAACTAATTTGGCATTGTCATTGTCAGCGATCCAATTTATGACATCAATGGCCTCTTGAATAGGAAAATTGGTATAAAGGGAAGCAAATCAAAACTTACTAACAAACCACCTGGAACAATATCTTCATTCCAGTTCTCATCATTTTCTAGCGCAAAAAATCAGGGTTCTGAGTACTCTAGCCACCCGAGTTTTAAGAACTTCTCATCAGAAACACCTAGAAGATGAAAAATCTCATATTCTTAAAGTCTTTGAAAATAATGCCCATAGCAAATCTCAAGGCCTCAAATATTTTTAGAGGACCCATAAAGAATTGAGAGTTAAACTTCCTCGTGATGACCCAATCTCTAAGGTGCAACTCCCATTTTTCCAGGGGACGACTGACAGGATTTCCAATATTCTTAAAAGGAATAAAGTTTCTTCTTCTTTCAAATCCCTTAATACCATGAGAAATTCTCTTAGATCCGTTAAAGACCCTATAGACCCTAAATACATGAAAGGGGTCTACTCGATCTTATGTTCCTCTGAGATTCCCTACACTAGGGAAATTGACTGATCTATCAAACCGATAATCCAAGAGCATGCATTCAACATCAAGCATAACTGATCACACTCATCAACTCTTGTTGAGTGTGCAAAGAAATATAAGCACCATGTTTGCATTGAGGATGCAAAGGTCATTGCGAGGGTTGATCATTTCCACCATAGGAAGCTAATAGAGGCTATTGAGATTAAGAAACATACAATCAATCTCAATAGCGATGATGGGTGGAAATTGAGTAAGAAGTGGATTCCAACTTATTCGCCTTGATTTCCCCCCAGTTATTCTCCCCCACTCCTTGTTATTAATATTTTTTTACCACTTATGTTTTTATTTA